>CM033476.1:325146209-325206650 GCA_019447015.1 Hymenochirus boettgeri | reverse complement strand
ACCCATACTGTCTTGTATACAGTTACATCAGTACATAGTATTGGAGGTTGTATAAAGACATACGTCCATAGATACTACCTTTATACCCTACCCATAGTGTCTGTATAACAGTACACATAGTAACATAGTACTTGGAGGTTGTATAAAGACATACGTCCATCTAGTCCAACTTTATACCCTACCCATAATGTCTGTAAACAGTTACATAGTAACATAGTATTGGAGGTTGTATAAAGACACTACTCCATCTTCCAACCTTTATACCCTACCCAATGTCTGTATAACAGTTACATAATAACATAGTATTGGAGGTTGTATAAAGACATACGTCCATCTAGTCAACCTTTATACCCTACCCATAATGTCTGTATAACAGTAACATAGTAACATAGTATTGGAGGTTGTATAAAGACATACGTCCATCTAGTCCAACCTTTATACCCTACCCATAATGTCTGTATCAGTTACATAGTAACATAGTATTGGAGGTTGTATAAAGACATCGTCCATCTAGTCCACCTTTATACCCTACCCATAATGTCCGTATAACAGTTACATAGTAACATAGTATTGGAGGTTGTATAAAGACATACGTCCATCTAGTCCAACCTTTATACCCTACCCATAATGTCTGTTTATAACAGTTACATAGTAACATAGTATTGGAGGTTGTATAAAGACATACGTCCATCTAGTCCAAACCTATTCAGCAATACCCATATGTCCTGTCTAAGAGACAGAGAAAGGAAGCCCAGAATGAAGGGGTGGGGTTGGGTGGTTACTGTTTTTTTTTTTTCCCTTCTCACAGTAAAAAACCCTTTCCCAACTTGAAGCCTAAACCTTTTTTTTCAAGTCTTAAGGGATGTCCTCCGTGTCCTTTGACATGTTCTATTGGTGAACAATGCCCCAGATAGTTTATTGTATGGCCCGTTAATGTATTTATACACAGTAATCATATCCCACGCAAGCGCCTTTTCTCCAGCGTACATAATTGTAACTTATCCAGTCTCTCTTCATTTTATATAGAAGTTTATATTTTCTCTTGCATGGGAGCTGTAATTATGGTAGCTCCTACATGCCACCTTCCTGTCTGACTCTGTGGTTACATGATTAGTAGAATGTTTGAAGCAACGAGTTCCAGCATGTCAGATTTATGGGTGAGGTGATCATTGATTACATTAACTTGGTGGTGAGATTAGACTTCTCTACTCATTCATGTTAGATTTGTATACCCCCTTTCATACTGTGCGTGTCCCTTTAAATATTAAATAAGTACATTTTATCTTTTTTTTGCATTTTACAAGCCGTAACTTCCCCTTTTCACCAAGCCGAATGTCTGTATTATTAATATTGTGTATAAACTCATGGAACATTTCGATCTTTCTTGGTTATCAATGTCCCATAGTCAGTGCAGTGGGTTTACGTTCCATTCGTTAGGGCTCCTGGAACTTGACCTGCCAGTTTATTGTTATTTCCTGGTTTGCTGTTCAGTCCTTACACAGTGAATCGGGTGTGAACGAGACAGATCCCTACAGTGTTAGAGTAAAGGTAAGATTGGATCTGGGTTACCTTAAATATCCACCATGCTAAGGGGTCATCATCTAGGGGGATTAAAGCCAATGGGGCAATGTTTATGTGACATGAGGCTGGGTGGATACTGTCTCTGTAAATGGGTAACATAATGTAAGGCACAGTGTATATATGTTCAATGTTACAATACCAAATAGTACCACAATCTGCTGGCATTCACGCCAGCAAAAAAAATCTAAACAAACCTTTGCCTTTTAGATATAGAGCCATGATATTATTAATTGGCATTGCCCCTGTCAGCCAATCAGATGTTCCCCTGAGCATCATCAAGGTGACCAGTTCAGTTTAGAGCTACCAGATAGGGGCCCCATTAGCTAGAAATAGTGAAAGTAAATGTTATCACGGTGCAGTAGGTTCTGTGTTCTTCTATGTCCAACTAACAGCATATAAGTTCTTGAACTACAACTCCCAGCATACCCTCTCACAGCTCAAGGCTGCTGGGGACAATAGCTGGATATTGCAACCCTACGCTGTTACTGAATTTGTTTCTTTGCTTTATTGAGGGATCTGTTCAATTTTACATTAATATAGAATGTTTTACTGAAATAAACGGTTGAATGAAGATGCTGTGCCTGGCTATATCTGTGAAGATTAATGTAGAGACAGGAAATATTGAAAATGAAAGTGAAATTTAGGAGGCTCTGGCCTCTGATAGTTCTACTTTACACGCCTGGAACGTGGGGTTACCATGCACAGCACACGTACAGGCATGACTGCCCCATATAACATACAGAGGAGTAGTAATACAAAACATTTTCCACTAGGGGAGCCCTCTTTAACAGAGGAAAATGATCACATCACTAACTATACACTTTATACTATATAACTAAAACCTTGTATGTCTGTGCGCATTCCCCCGAATGAGCAAACCCCCAAACATGCCCCCAGAACACCCCACATCCTGCGCCTGCATTACCAGACTCTTTAAAGCGTGTCTTTAATAAAGTGTGTATGTATGTAGTTCCTGAAAAACTAGGCTAGGCCCCACTAATCATATGCACGTTGCTTTCCTTTTATCCGGATCATATCCATTATCGCATAGACACCGTGATTACATTGTAACCCGAGTGTCTGTACCCCACTCTGCAATTTGGCAACAATTTTTGGGGCGGTACAGTGGGGTCTTTCCCTAAACATCTGGGACTATTATGAGACTTGGCATCAACTGATTGTCCTGGATTACTTACACCGTCCAGTCATGCACCTTCCACGACTGACCAGTATCTCCGTACATCTTGAGTCCCCCCTTGGCTGGAGTAGGAACACCACAAGGTACCCAAACCTGAAATTGGCAAAATCTGGAGCCAGATAGGCGCTATGCATTTTCGATCCTGTCTTGAGTCTCTGAACCAATAGGGTAGACCACTCAAGGGGTACGGAGGATACGGTCAGCTCTTTTCACAATATTTGCCACATGTGTTAACGCTCTAGTTTTTGTTAATCTACTATGACCAACATGTACTTCTGTAGAAAGATATTGAAATTTTTCTTCTGGATGATGATATATGACTTACGTATCTGTTTTTAAGCCGCGTATTATATATGTTTCACACCGGTATATGTTTACAGAAAACTAAACCCAAATATGCATACCCTTTAATCTAAAAATATACGGTAATAATAATACCACCTCCAGCCTGTAGGGGGGTAGACAGTGTATTATAACAGAAATGTAAAGCCCGCTATGCATGTTTGTAAATTCATTGAAAATACAATGATTTATTTCTAATATTTTGCCATGTTGTTTTTCCTTAGAATGTGACCTGCAATTCCTGTTTGAAGAGAAGGGGAAAAAATGAGTGAATTCGTCGGAAAAGTTTGTCACAGACGGTCAGTATTTCACATGTAGTCATTAACAATTATATAGGAATCGATCCTTCAACATGCTGATTGGATACATATCTTCTTCTACCTAAGCACAGAAGCTTTTACAGGATATTCTACATAGACAGTGTGTGGGTGACATTTAAAACGCTCTCAAGATCTTTTCTTTAATCTTTGTTCTGACTTATAAGTTATTCTATTTATATAGATCATATAATAGATCAAGCCCAGGTGATTCAACTGAAGACCACAGATATACAAAAATGTGATGGGCTTGTACCATCTCCTATACAGACCCCCACTCACACCGCCTCCTCCCACCTTAAAGCTTTTCTGAACTGGTACCAGGAAATTTCTCGTTCTAGTCTAATTGTCACATTAACCTTTCTTTATGGAATTTTTCAAGGTTTTACCACATCATTTCACAATGGTAATTTGCATATGGTGAGATCTCGGTGCTTTATAAATATGCCTAAAAAAATGGTTAAAGGGTAAGAAGTTTCACGTCAGTCAGCAAAAAAACCGAAAACAAACCCCCAGTATATTGGAAACAAACTCGAATACCATCCATGTTAGAGCTCGCAAATTAGAATCCTATATAATAAAATGCAAGTGTGCGTCCCTGTGTCAGTGTGTGTGTGGCTGCAATCTACCCGATTGGCTGCTTCTTTTCCCTTCAGAGCAGAACAGCCAATCGATCACAAGTTTGCATTAAGGGCGGGACCACAGACTACAGACTGCTGGCTGCTCTGGGTGGGTTGATTCTTAAGTAACTCTTCACAGTGTGAAAATTCCTGTCCATGCTGCATTACTGGGTCTGGCCCACAAAAACTGTACAACACCAGTTATTTCTAAGATCTCTGGGTGGGGGACAGTGAGGCAGGGGGTAGCTGGTGGGGGGGTGTGTTGTCCTGGACCCCAATGATATTAATCATGTGTCTGTGGGGGGTTGTGAGGGAGAAGGTTGCACTAGACATCAGTGTCTGGGTGAGGGTGGGGGGAGTCAGAACTCTCCACTGACATGACACATGCTAAATTAACCTCCTATTAACCAAAGGTGTCAGGGCTGGCTGTAAAGCAAAGTGACAGAGGGGGGGGGGCTGGGACAGAGGGGGTGGGACTAAGTCTGGGGCAGAGGAGGGGCCCTGGGTCTGGCGCAGAGGGGGCCCTGGGTCTGGTAACGAGGGGGGCTGGGACAGAGGGGGGGGGGCTGGGACAGAGGGGGGTCTGGGACGAGGGGGGGGACCGGGTCTGGACAGAGGGGGGGCCCTGGGTCTGGGACGAGGGGGGGGGGGCTGGGTCGGGACAGAGGGGGTAGGGGGGGCTGGGACAGAGTGGGGGGAGGAGGGGTCTGGGACAGAGGGTGGGTCTGGGGACAGAGGGGGGGTCTGGGTCTGGGACAGAGGGGGGGCTGGACAGGGGGGGGGGTCTGGGACAGGGACAGAGGGGGGGGGCTTGTCTGGGACAAAGGGGGGGCCCTGGGTCAGGACAGAGAGGGGGCCTGACTCTGGGACAAAGTGGGGACCCTGGGTCTGAGACAGAGTGGGGGGCCCTGGGTCTGAGACAGGGGGCCGGGTCTGGGGCAAGAGGAGAAGCCCTGGGTCTGGGGCAGAGGAGGGGCCGGGGACAATGGGGGACCTGGGTCGGGGGACGAGAGGGGGCACTGGGTCTGGGACAGAAGGGCCCTGGGTCTGGGGCAGAGGGGGGCCCTGGGTCTGGGACAGAGGGAGGACTCTGGGTCTGGGACACTAAGAGGGAACTGTGCCTTGGGACATGGAGGATGGAGGCACTCTGCTGGCTTCTAGCGCCTGTTATTGTAACAGGCTTAATGTCTAGTTAACAATATAAAGGCCATGGAATATCTCACGGCATAGCTCAGGGGAAAGCAGGGGAAATACGAGGTTATTTGGGTCCCTGGCTGAGATATACAACCTAGATATACAACAACCTAGATGAACATTAGGGCATTGGAAGAGGGAGTTTGAGTGGAGGTTCGGGGGTCAGCTGAAAAACCAGGAGGTTTCCGCAGGCCCGGGACTTGGCTGCGGAACCGAGAAATATATAGTTAGTATTAAACTCAATACCAATGTTTGTAAAAATTATTTAATGAAATTGAGGGTCTGACCATTTAGGTGCCATTCCCTTTGCCTATACTGCTGAGGGACAACACTGGGGACACCACTGGCAAATAAATGGACTTAAGCACTCTTCCTCTACAGGCAACAGTTCAAAGACTCAATACATAGTATAAAAGCTCTGCTAGGAGGCGTGTCTTCCCATTGGCCTCCCACTGTCACTGACGGTTGCCAGTGGGGAGGATCGGACCAGAGCAACGAGGGAGATTACAAGTAAGTAGTGCAGGAACTTGTAAAGCCCCAGAGGTGAGACTAGCTTTTTAGTCCTCACCTGGGTACTTTGCAGGAGTGGATCAGGGAAATGGTAGTATATATGTCTTTAATTATTTTTGTTAAAATAAATTAAACCCTCAAAAATACAATCGGAATCTACTTTCAAGTTTCTGATCGTATTTTCGAGGGTTATCAAAAATACATTCCAAGGTCCCGAAATCTGAAAATCTGCCTGGTTTGGACGGAATGTTGGATTCGAAACCGAGAAGTTCTGTGTCAGATATGGGTCCTAGATGGACCCAGATCCATCTCTAGTTCCTACAGGGGAAAGAGACAATTTGGTGTACCATGAAGGATTGAATACTAACCTAGGGGGTTAGCTCATATAAGTTATACACTTTTTCTTTCAGGTGGGTTAGTAAGCATGTAGTATAGTTGTAAGGGCCTTGGAAAATGACCACAATGATCTAATAGACAAAGAAAAATCTTTATCCCAGACAGAGAGAATTCCATTTGTATGTACCTATCATAGTATCCACCGATATGCAGAAAATTGTTTGGAAGAAACTGGCAAATCTTACAAGCGGACTGACTATGGGACCCTATTACTTACCAACTTTGTAGATGTTCAATGTAAAATATGCTGATTATCTCAATTTCTAGATGATGTCAGGAGTTCTCCCAAACCGTTGGCTCAGTATACAGACTTCAATTGCGAATATTTTAATTACTTTTTATGATGACCTAATGTACATCATTGAGTCACTGGATGAACTGAGTATCCTCAGGGGCTAAGCTTTCGGAAACTTGTGTCTGTAAGGTAGGTCATATTCCTTCATACTGTATGTAAAAATCTCAATGAACATCATCTCTGCTTCACTCTCAACACACTGTCCTCTCCTGCAAAACATTAAAACTTACACAATGTCATTATTGTAAATGCTTATCTACACTATCATGCTGTCCTCTTTTCAACAATGCAGTGCACATAATTTTTTTTTATCAATAACTGTTTCATTAAAGATCCTATTATGCGATTAACATCACTCTTATATTCTGTAAAAATACATTTTTGGCTTTTTTCCCTGACACGCAGAGGCTGAAATAATATTTTTAACATAAAATATAGATAGATTTAGAGAGATATAGTATGAAAATACAAGTGCCCAAACACACATACTGGTAAATATAAGTGCCCACTGAGTAATTGTAAATATACAGTAAGTGCTCATAAAGATAGTAAATATAAGTGCCGCAGAGAATGGTATATATACAGTAAGTGCTCATAAAAGCTAGTAATATAAGTGCCCGCAGAGAATGTTAAATATACAGTAAGTGCTCATAAACTAGTAAATATAAGTGCCATAGAGAATGGTAGATATACAGCAAGGTGCTCATAAAGACTAGTAACTATAAGTGCCTCATAAAGACTAGTAACTATAAGTGCCCATCATAAGACTAGTATTATAGGTGCCCACAGAGAATGGTAAATATACAGCAAGTGCTCAAAGACTAGTAAATATAATGCCCGCAGAGAATGGTAAATATACGCAAGTGCTCATAAAGACTAGTAACTATAAGTGCCCACAGAATGGTAAATTATACAGCAAGTGCTCATAAAGACTAGTAACTATAAGTGCCATCATAAAGACTAGTAACTATAAGTGCCCGCAGAGATGGTAAATATACAGCAAGTGCCTCATAAGACTAGTAAATATAAGTGCCCCGCAGAGAATGGTAAAATATACAGCAGTGCTCATAAAGACTAGTAACTTAAGTGCCCACAGAGAATGGTAAATATACAGCAAGTGCTCATAAAGACTAGTAACTATAAGTGCCCATCATAAGACTAGTAACTATAAGTGCCCGCAGAGAATGGTAAATATACAGCAAGTGCTCATAAAGACTAGTAACTATAAGTGCCCGCAGAGAATGGTAAATATACAGCAAGTGCTCATAAAGACTAGTAACTATAAGTGCCCACATAGACTGGTAAATAATGAGAACACATATATATTGGTAAATATAAATGTCCTCACGACTGATCAATATAATTGCTGACTAAGTTGGTAAATATAAGTTCCCATTATACTGGTAAATATAAGATATTTTTAGATACTGGTAAATATATGCGGCCCACATTGACTGAAAAAATATATTATTTCCCACATAGACCAGTAAATCTAAATACACCACAACAGAGTGGTAAATATAATAGCCCACCCAGACTGGTTAACACAAGTGCCCATAGATAACGTAAATTTCCCACACAGACTGGTAAATATAATTTCCAATGCATACTAGTTAATATATTTGCCTACACAGTTTGGTAAATAAAGATTCCCACACAGACTGTTCAATACAATTGCCCACACAGTCTGTAATATAAGTATTATATAGAGATATTGAATCTTACCTAATAGGGATCCCCAAGTTCACAAAGGGATTTACAGCATTGTGGGATCACGGCCACAGTCGCATTGCTGCATCGGCCCCAACAATATTTTATTTTGGCACAATACATCATTGTCATTCTCCCACACCCCTTTCTAATATTTGTTGGTAAAGTCCTATTTAAAGGGAATGTCCACTCCCAAACTAAAATTTTACCAACTACTCTGGCCCCACAGTAAAAAAAAAATAAAAATCCTTACCTACATCCTGCTCCTTGTGGTTCTACTGTTATGCCTCTTCAAAGATCAGGAAACTGCTGGGTAGGAGCTGTCAGTGCCTCATCGGTGCCTGTAGCTTGGCTAACTCATCAAGTCTGAGGCATGCTCACAAGACCCTTTCCCCCCCCTCTCCCTCCCTCCCTCCGATCCTCCATGCTGGCAGCCTTTTAGCTCTTAAAGCTTTTGGCACCATGCAAGGAATACCCTCCCACTCCAACCGCTCTATTCATAACTTTAAAATCGCTGTCAATCTGTACTTACACCTCCTCATTCCTGCACTGTTCACAGTGAAGGCAGCCACGGCTGTGATTGGCTGCCTCTCAGCCAATCACAGCCACGGCTGCCAGTCCAGCCCCCTGCTTGCAGTTCCGGCGGGCAGGGGAGCTGGACCAGAACAGCACAGGAACGAGGAGGTGTGAAGTACAGATTGGAGGCGCTTTTACACTTATAGTATAGCGGTTGGGGGTGGGGGGTATCCCAGCATGGTGGCAAAAGTTTTTTTAAAGGGTGACATGCCCTTTAAAAACTTGGAATTGTGCAGATTTGAGCAGTCAATGTACTTTGTTTCTAGCATTATCAGACAATTAAAAAATAAACAGTAGCACCGTCTATGCTGTTTCGCTGCTAGAAGATATTCAGGATCTTGGTAGTAGACCGCTTGTCTGGATTCTGGGAAAGTCTCTATGTTCTGCAGAGCGATCACCCTCACCCGAACCTACTAGCAGTGCTGGATGAACTCACCAAACAGGTAAAGTAAATTTTATTAGAGATGGGATCCGGGTCCTACATAAACTCCTCGGGTTCTGAAATCCGAACAGGATCCGTCTGAATCCGGATGGACGAATCGGACGGATTTTGGGACTTCGGAACAAATTTTCGATAATTTTGAATGTCGGAGCTATTTTGATAATGTTGGAAAATCCGTATTGAAAACTTGAAAATGGTCTCCGATCGTATTTTCGATCAATTTTCAAACATTCGAAGCTACTTTGAGAAAATTATCGAAAATAGCTCCGTACATTCGAAAATTATCGAAAAAGTTGTTCCGGTTTCGGATTTTCGAACTTCGGGATTTTCCCGAGATCCGGGAATCCGAAAAAAAGAACGTAACTAGTGAGTTTCGGCCAACTCTAATTTTAAATCACAGAACAATCATTTTATTTCATGTATTTAGATCTTGTTCCAAAATTGCTGTTAAAATTTGGTTTAATGCCCTGATTCCTTCTAGCAACTTGTTTTATATTGTAATATATTGTAAAGGGATATTAAACTATAACATTTCCAAATCGGTACTTTAGGCAAACAAGTGTAAAAAAATTAGGTCCACTCCTGCATGGCTTAATGTCAGGTAAAAAGGGAAATGGAAAAAAAAAAAAGGGCTTTTAAAATTTTGAAAGCAGAAGGCACAGAACAGGCTTACAGGGACTTCAAAAGTTGTAATAAAGAGTGCAAGAAAGCAATTAAACTAGCTAAAATAGAAAATGAAACACGGATTGCCGAACAAAGCAAGTCCAACCCCAAGATGTTTTTTAAGTATATAAATGGTAAAAAAATGAGGGATAATGTGGGACCATTAAATATGGAGCTGAGGTGGTTGTAGAGGATGCCGAAAAGGCTTATCTCTAAACCGTTTTTTACATCGGTTTTTACTGTTGAGAATCCTTACAGTAGGGATTGTAACAATGTGCAAGGAGGAAATGAAGTATCTTCACATTGGATAACAGAAGATATGGTACGGAATCATTAGACAAAGTTAATATCAATAAAGCGCCAGGACCAGATGGATGCTCCTAGATTTTAAAAGAGCTTAGTTCAGTTCTAGCAAGACCACTGTGTCTCATCTTTCAGATTCGCTTTTGTCTGGGATGTCCGCTGGATTGGAAAAAAGCCAATGTAATACCATATTCAAAAAAGTAGTCGTTCAGCCTGGTAACTATAGACCTGTAATCCAACATCAGTGGTAGGGAAGGTGATGAAACTTTGTTAAGGGATCATATCCTTGACTTTGTCTCCAGAGATCATCTTATTAGTAGTAGTCAGCATGGATTTATGAGAAATAGATCATGCCAGACAAAATTTAATTGGTTTTTATGAAGAAGTGAGTAAGAAGTTAGATTCAGGCACAGCTGTGGATGTGGTATATTTGGATTTTGCAAAGCCTTTGATACTGTGCCACATAGGCGACTAATGTATAAACTGAGGACTGTTGGCCTGGAAGAAACATTTGTCATGGTAGAGAACTGTTATTGGACCGCAAACAGAGAGTGGTGGTTAATGGAGCTACATCTATGTGGGCTAAAGTTCTAAGCGGAGTTCTCAGGGTTCTGTACTGGGGCCGCTCTGTTTAATCTGTTTATAAATGACTTAGAAGGGGGCATTGAGAGCAAGGTCTCTGTGTTGCTGATGACACTAAATTATGCAGAGCTTTGGAAACTTCCAATGATGTGCAGTGCTGCAAGCAGGACCTAGATAGATATCAAAATGGGCAGCAGGAATGGCAGATGAGATTCAATGTGATAAATGTAAGGTGATGCATTGGGATTTAATAATCCCTGTGCCACCTACACCATAAATAACTCTGTGTTAAGTGCATCTGAAATGGAAAAAGATTTTGGGGGTTCTGGTAGATAACAGACTTAGCTGTAGCAAACAATGCCAGGTAGCACACAGCTAGAGCTAGCAAGATATTTGTCTTGTATAAAGAGGGGAATGGATCAAGAGAAAAAATATTATTCACCCTCTTTAGGCAATGGTAAGGCCACTTGGAATATGCGGGCTGCAGTTTTGGAATCCCATATACAAAAGGGAGACATCTGGAAATTGAGGCAGTTCAGAGAAGGGCAAACTAAATTAATAAGGGGAATGGAGGGGCTTGAATATGCAGGCAGATTAGACAAGTTAGGGCTGTTTACATGGAGAAGCGGCGGTTTGCGTGGGGACATGATAACCTTATACAAATATATTAATGGCCCATACAGTGAAACTCTCTGGTGCATTGTTCACTAATAGGTCATATCAGAGGGCCTGTGGACATCCTTTAAGGTTGGAAGAAAAGAAGTTTCATCTTCAAGTTAGAGAGGTTTCTTTACAGTGAGAACGGTTGAAACTGTGGAACTGTCTTCCGCAGAGGTGGTAATGGCAAGTTCATTGAATAACTTACAAGGCCTGGATAAGTTTCTAAAAACTAAAAAATATTGAGAATTACTGGTATTAATGCATATAGATCGGTTGATCCAGGGATACTTTCCGATTGCCGTTTGGAGTCAGGAAGGAATTCCCCCCCCCCCTTTTTTAGCTGGGGTTTTTTGCCTTCCTAGGATCAAATGTTAGGTAGGGTTAAAAAAAAAAAAAAAAAAAGTGAATAGTTGGACTTGATGGACGAATGTCTTTATTCAACTTAATTACTATGTTACTATGTTACTATGTTACTATGTAATGCAGATATACACCAGGCTCCTTATATACCACCTCCAGCCTGCAGGTGGTGTGCAGTGAGTAAAAGAGAAATAGTTTTTTAGTAAACCCAGAAGCAGACTAATCAGAGTTACAGGTGGCAGAATATAGAATGTTGGAAGTGTGGGCAGCTGGGCCATACCAAAAATTAATGAGTTCACATGTCCTCTCTATCTAGGCCATCTAATCCTTCCCCCTCATCTATGACTCATATTTCTACTGCGCAATCCCAGAGCAATCTCCAAAATGTTGGTTGCAGCTATTATCTGCCTTCCACATAGAAAATATGTCATCGCCTTCTAGTGACTGTGGGCACAAGTCTCAATGGTCCATTAAACTTGTGGGATAAAATTAATTCCCAGATCCCTCAAGCACTGACAGTGCTAATGGAGGACTCAGCAGTTCTAGGTAAATGGAAAAACTGTGGGTGTCTATCCAAAATCTACATTTGGCCTTTGAATTTGTTGTCACAGACAATGCCCTTCAAGATGCCCAGGTAGGGACAGCGACTTGTTACTTGCATGTGATGGCTCCATAGATATTGCTGATAGCTTCTTGTACTTGCTGGGAAGAAAATTTCCCTTAATCACTTCACATAGTGGAGCAGAAGTCCAACGGTGTTATAGTAGATGGAAAACACAATTCTTCCCCCCAGATGTGAAGTTATTATACCAGGGAAAGTAGATGGATGGTCCTATACTAAGAGGAGGCTCTCCTTGAACCCATCCACAATGATAATTAGATCTTATTGTTGGGCGGTCCCTAGGCTTTACCGTACAAGGGCAGGTCCCTGTAAGAATTGCAAATCTCACCACAGAACCTCAGGTGATGTACTCTGGCACTGTGTTAGGTATTCTTACCCATTACATATCTATAGAACACTCCCCTCCTACAGAAACAAAACCTATGCTGCCTGCCTCACCAATCCTGTGATTCCGCCAAGTTACTATCGAGCTTAAGCTCAATAGACGACTTCAACCAGCCCAGTTAGACAAAGTCCTAGTAACGTTGCTGCCATATTTCCCAGTTTTTAGCACTGGGGATAATGATTGGGACATACCAAAAGGGTTTCAACACACTCGAATTGACACACAACAGGCACCACCTATTCATTACCACCCGCAGGGTCCCTATACATTATCAAAAAGATTTTGATGATCAGCTTCAAGACCTTTGTACACCCTGAATTGTTACCCTTCCTGTAGCCCATGGGCAGCCCTGTGGTACTTGTAAAAAAGAAGGATAGTGGTGTCAGACTGTTGTGGACTACAGGAAATTAATATCACTGAAAAGATGCTTACCCACTACCTGAATTGATGACACCGCTTGACCTCCTGGCTAATGCAAAATGGTTTTTACTCTTGACTAACAAGTGGTTATTGGCGAGGTCCCGTACACCTTCTGACAGAAAAAAAACTGCTGCTTTTGCCACCAAACAAGGACTCTTGAGTTTAAAGGACAACTCTACCCTTATAAGAACATCTTTTAGAAAGAATGGCCTCTTTAAAATGTGGAATATATCATAGTTTGTCCTATGAATTCATTATGTTGCTGCCTGCTATGCTTCTGGATGCCTCATGGAAAACTGAGCCTTTAGAACCTGTACTGAGCAGGTACTGAGCCTGGGGCATGCTCAGAAGAGGCAGATAAGGGATTAACATTCAGTCATTGGCTGTGATGTCAAACGTCAAGTCCCTAACTGTCAGTTACTAACTGGAAGAACCAGTGAAGCAGAAACAGGGGAACAGGACTTGTGCAGGATTCAGGTTAGACTTATATATTCCCATTCAAAACTATTACCGTTTGGGTTTTGGGGGGTGATTTACCTGTATGTAAGTTTTCATTTTCAGGCGGACTTACCCTTTAATGTGATGACTTTTGGGCTCTGTAATGCCCCAGCACGTTTCAATGCTTGATGGATGTTGTTTTGCTGACCTTCATGCGACTGCTTATCTGTGTTTATCTCAATGATATTATTGTGATTGGCATAACATTTGATGAACATTGCAGCACTTGACCTGTGCATTAAAAAGGTTTCAGGATGCTAACCTCAAAGTAAAGCCCTCTAAATGCATCTATTCGTGAAACAGTTAAATACCTGGGACACGTTATTTCCGCTTCTAGGGTGGCACCAAACCCAAACAATGTGACATCCATTGTTCAGTGGCCTGCTCCAGAAATGTTAAGGAAGTCCGTAGTTTTTGAGGCCTTGCTTCCTTTTTGCCGTAAATTTATTGAGGGTTTTGCACACATTACGACCCATTGCTAAATTAGTTACCAAAGGGTCTAAGTTTGCCTGGACCAGCAGCTGTGGCAATCCTTTTTTAGAACTGAAGAGACGACTGACCTCAGCTCCAGTTATGGCCACCCCAATCCTCTATTGCCATTTGTACTAGATACAGATGCTAGTGACGCTGGTATTGGTGCTTTTATCTCAAATTCAAAATGGCATGAAAAAGTAATTCCTACGCCAGCAGGGATCTAACTAAACTGAATGAAAGATGTTACCACCCGTAAGGAACTGCTTGCTGTCATCACCTTTACCTGTTATTACAAACACTATCTGCTGGGTTCAAACTGAGAACTGATCACAATGGCTAGTTGGCTGTAGCAGCTTCCATATTTGACTATACACTTAAGCATCGTCCAAGGCAGACAGCATCTGAATGCTGATGTCTCGTAGGCCTCTCATGATATATAGACTAATGCTCTCCTGCTGACCTCCACTTCTAATGTGCCAGTTAATCCAGGACCCAACCGGTACAAGTCATTCCTATGGCATGAAGACTGCCCAAGCTTAGACAAATGATTTGTTGTGAACGGAAACATTGGATAGTAGCTGGAGAACCACCTTTCCAGATTCTGCCGTAACTTCCTCCACCAGAAAATTTTCCCAAATATTAGCCAGATTTATCTAAAGAAATGGTCTTTTAGTATGGAAAACAAGGGGGATGATGTTCGGTGTGCTAAATTCCAAATTATTGTCCCATTCTACAAATGTACATAATGACAAGCTGGTGGGGGCATTTGAGGGTAGACAAGGTAACTGGCAAAGTAATGGCTCTCTATTTCTGGCCCCCCTGGCGCAAAGATGTTAGAGCATGTGTAAAGGTATGTCGTGTCTGGGGCACGTAAGAGTATGGGAAGATCCCCAGAGTCCCTAACAGTTCATCCCAAATCAAATCCATTCCTCCTATATTAACCAGTTTATCCACCGTGGATCAATACTCCCATCTGCTGTCAACCACTCGTCCAATGTTCATACTTTCAGTAATCCTTTCCAAGACCAGTCGCTAGCATAGTTGCAATTGTGAAAATTAATTTCATTCACCCATCTATATACAAAAAGACAAGTTTCGGACAAATCTCTGCCCCTTTCTCAAGCCTCAAAACAAGTGACCAACAAATCAAACAAGTTGCCCGAAACGTTGTCTTTTTGTATATAGATAGGTGAATAAAAGTAATTTTTCACAATTGCAACTATAGCTATCAACTGTCTTTTTTGGAAGGATTATCCCAAACAATCATCCACTGCAGAATGATTTAGATATTCTAGGTCCATACCAGTAACTCTGATGGCCATAAAAACATTTTAGTCATTTGTGATTATTTTCCTAATGGGCTGATACCCTTTACCTGACCAGGAAAGCTAAAACTATTACAAAAATTTTAGTGTAGAGAACTTTTATTTTGTCACTATGGGGGACCCCGAATCTATTCACAGTGACCAAGGGAGAGCATTTGAATGTAAATTGTTTAATGGCATGTGTAAAATGCTGGGCATTCACAAAAACCCGAACCACTCCCTACCACCCCCCAATCTGATGGTTAGGTTTGAAACAGTTAACCGTACCCTTCTTGCTATGTTATGCTCCATGTAGAAGACAATCAACGTGACTGGATAATTCACTCCATGTCACGATGGCCTACCGTATAATATACAAGCTACAACTGGTTATACAACCTTTTTATGGTAATGTTTGGTCGGGTATGCTTACACATTTGAGCTTATTCATGGGTGAGAAATATCCACAGGATTTATGATCCTAGCGACTATGTGAGGGAGGTGACAAAACGCCTTTCAGAAATTAAAATTATGGTTCAAGCTCACCAAAAAAGTGACAATCCCATGTCTATGATCCAGGTGATTGTGTGGGTTAAAGATTCCACCCGTAAGAGAGGGTGTGCCCTAACTTAGACCCAACATATAAGGTCCATATGAAATTGTACAGAAATTGTCTGATGTATTGCATCAACTTCTCCTTCTGGTTTTGAAACTCACCAAGGTGCCAATATCTTCTCCTTTACTTGCCAGACCAATCGGCAAGGAGAGTGCCCACCTGGCATTTGATTATGTGCTTCAAACTTAGAGCGATGCGGGCTGCAATCTCTCAAAGAGGGGGCAGTGTAATGGAAAATATACACCAAGCTTCTTACTAAATATACCACCTCCACTCTGCAGGGGTGTTCATGCAAGTATAAGAAGACAAGACGACCCGCTCTCTATGGCAAGGAAAAGAGCAAAAAGTGGAAAGTGGATAGAAGTGTGTGGTTGGTGTCTCCTGACCTGGACTTCACTGTGTGATCCCTAAAAACAGTCTGTGTATGGGAGGGGAGGTATGTGATCCCTGAATACTTACAATACAAGATCCCCAGTTGGGGGGCTCTCCTTTGTTAGATGGGGATTTGGATGGAGGTGGAATTACACTTGTCACTTTCTAGAAAATTGTGGAACATTTTTCATTGTCTATTTAGGAAGAGAATCAATGATACACTAGTTTGAAGCTTTAATTTACAGAACTTACCAGCAATTATTACCTAAGTTTTCCTCAGTACAATGTAATTAGAATTAACAATACCCAAAAATTACAAGTTTGTCGTTTTACAGACCACCACTGCTACAATGTGTTCTACCGCAGAGCAATCACCCACACATTAATAGTCGTCTGAGGGTACCTCACAAATGGTACTCACCCCAGATGCCCTACTGGGCTACACTTCTCTGGGCGAGAGACCCTGAGACACCATTTCCTGACAACATCATGGATACAAGATACCCTGTCTAGTATTATTCGGGATATAAAACTCTGAACGGGATTAGCAATTGCAGCTAAAGTAAATTAAGGAAACATATCACATTGATTATCTATTATGTCAGGTATGATCTGGTCGAAGAAAAATCCTTGTGATCTAGAGATTGGAACGAACTGCCTTCATCATTTAAGTAATGTAAAGCTGCCTTGTTAAGTGTACAAGTAAGTAATTCATCCACAGAGGGTAGGTGGACTACGTGGTAGTAGTATCCATTCTATACTGTATATGACATCGTAGCAGTATTATTTAAAGGTACTTGATGGGTCACAGTGTTTAGAATCTTTACAGAAATAGCTCATACACTTACAGCGGTTATTACAGTACAAGTTCTTATAGTTTAAAAAGGTTTCTAATTTGCCCCACCAATCAGATTTTAGCTTTCCAATGTTAAATAAAATAAAAGCGATGGTTGGGGCAAAAATTAGCACCCTTGTAAACTATAAAACTTTCATTGGATCTCCCTGTTGGTTTCTTAACAGGTCATTGCTGAGAATGATTGTGAGGCTATAATAATATATAATAGCTCATGTAAGAAGGGTGTACCCTTAATTAATAGAAGATTAAGATAGATTAGATAACTTATCCTCAATTATCTTTAATACTATCTATTAAAGATAATACTATAATCTTACTATCCATGATAATTGTATCCATACAACCTATGGATATAATTTTAACAAAGGGAGCGTAGGAACGAGCCTGTGAATATTAAGAATTGACCATAACGTTCAATGACAACAAGATTGTTTTCATTTCCGTTGTTGGTTGTTTCATCTGCCTTGGTGTTTGTATATTTCCCAGTCCAGCCGTTGGAGCACAGACACATCTTTTGGAGAAAACTCAGGATTAGTTGAACCAACAGCCCCGGATTTAAAGACAGAACGTCAACATTTCCTTTGTCTGATCGCTATTTGGCACCCATTGTGTGTGTTAAACAACACGTTTCAGGAAACGCAAGATCAGCACTAGGTCATTGCAACGGGGGAATACTTGAAGCAATATCGTCAAAAAGAATAAAAAACTAGTGTAATCTGGAAAAGATTTCCCATACACGTCTGTTCGGTGGTGCCAATATTCGCGATGTGGCACAAGGCTGGTTTTGGTGTGGGAGTGACCGTTGTAGGGAAAACCACCCTAATGCAAAAGGTTTGTCTAATGCGGGTAAATGGAGAAAGGATTCTACAGAGGATTATGCTTTGTCCCTTTTCTTTAAATTCCGGGATCGACACAGTAGTTTCAAGCTTGGGCACATAAAATTGGGTGTACAATCCAATACCAACATCTCCACAGCATCTTGAAAGAATCTTTCAGCACCCAGAAAATTCTTTTTATTTTTGATGGATCTTAGATGAAAGTAAAATCCCTATGGATATTTAATCGAATCAACTATATGTACAAACACACATTCTACGAGAATCCGGTTTGTGTGATGTGTGGAAGCTTATGCGCGGACAATCTCTGCTCAAGGGCTGCTCTGGCTGTAATAACAGCCGTCCGACACCAACTCTGCATGATTAACCTTCAAGTTTTTAAAAGAATATCAGAAATAATGGGTTTTCCTCCACTGAGAGAGAAGGGCTCTTTTAAGAATTTTTTGAAAAATCCGAATCTGCCAACAAGACATTTCATTTATGTGAGGTGAGAACGGTTGCTCATATACGTTCTGTTATATACCATTGCATTGCTGGATCATAGGTACGTGTTATCCAAGTGTTTCAATGTTTCTCAAAAAAAACAAACCAACTAAGTGTCAAACCACGTTCTTATGACAAAACAGTGACAATGTTTGTTTGTGACGTTTGTTTACATATTTTCGAAATCACCCCATGACCTTTCTGAAGTCCAGGCAATGTTGACACCACTCTTGGATGGATGGCGAACGTGGGATTATGGGTCAATTCCTTACATTTTATGAAGAAGATTGAGCAATTCGTTTCCTTGGGAGTTCACCTCACATCTCCTGTCAGCTTCATGGAAGAAAGTGTACAATCTTCTTGGAAGTCATAGTCCTTCTCCATTATTACTATACAGGAGTTTTTGCTGCATTGTTCATACCTGACTATTCTACATGAAACATTAAAAGACATCTCTTGACAGAGCAAAAGTGTTTTGAAGATGGTTCCAGGTGAAATGTTCCTTCGTTATAATCTGGACTCTCAGATACTGCCACCAGATCCACTGCGGAAACCGTGATTTGAAAATGGATCTTTCAGAAATCAAGGAAGTTTAATCAGCTTCTCTACAAGGATTCCATTTGCCAAGATTCCTCCCTAACAATACAGATCCTGACAAAAGAAAGATGCTCAATGTATATTGCCTGCATTGCTGAAGTCAAGAAATAACTACTTGTAAAGTCACACTTGGATAAATAACAATTAATTTCTCAGATTTTCCTGGACACTCTAGACTGCACAGTGCTAGATTTCATTTTAAGAGTCCTTGTGAACAACAGGTGTTTGGATCTTTCTTTATGTTTTATCAGACTGCAGGACGGAAGAGGCATTTGAGAACCAACCTTCATACTGTTTACAGATCTCAGGTTATTATCATATTTCTAGTTTTTTTCCTCTGGGGATTTTCTTTAAGTATGAATCTGTTAAGTTGTTTGGGACAACACTAGGTCCAGCAATGGGCAAACAAAATGAATCCAGTGTAGAGGACCCCTAATTCGGATTGCCTAGAGAAATTAAAATCAGTTAACATGCAAAAGATATTTAAAGGAGACGAACTTAATTTTTTAAAACCTACTCTGTAAGGTTCCTCCCCGAAAGAATACCTATACATGTAAGATTCTCTCTAGTATTGCATTTAGTACTATATGAGAAAACAGATTCTGTAACTAAGAAGGTTTCAATGTTGCTCGCCAGTACAACCCAAAGCCCATGAAGTCATTAAAGAACCAAATCCACTGACCCCAGTTTCACCTTCTCTATGCACAGAGTGCTTCTATACAGCATGTCTATACACCAATCTGGAAGTCCCCTAAAAGACGCTTTGACATCTGTTTGTTATCCCGCAATTTATTTATCAGTCAGTGAGAGTTGCTGGTAAAAACTCGCAGGTAACAAGCACATTTTCAGATTCCCATTTCTGTTCCTAGCTCACAAGATAAAGCTTCCAAATGTAAGTGTGATTCTCTGCTATTCAGTGTGTGGTGCACTGGGTAAGGCAACAGGTTTCGAAAATACACAGTTCAGAAAGTCCAAAATCAATACGCGATTCCTCTTCTTTTTGTTTCTATTAAGTTCCAAGTAAAAAGATAACACTTCTAATTGTACCTCACACTTTCCACTTATTCATTTGTGGATCACCTGTAAAGACGCCCCAGTTTACAAACACACAGGTCAAAAGGTCACATTTGAATCCCCCCCAGTTTACCTTAGTTTTTATTTCATTATTTTTCCTAGTAAAGATTCTACATGGTCCAGTGATTTACATACTGTCTCTGTTAGCCTATAGGTAGAGCTCTGGCTTGTGCAAGACAGATTAATGTACAAGTTGCAGGTTCTATTCTATCCACAGACCTACTGTTATATTATTATTTTGACTGAAAATTTAGAATGTTGCAAGTACTGGTATATTGATATATAAAGTAGAGTTTGATCCAGGGAAATTTCCGATTGGCCACGTGGAGTCAGGAAGGAATTTTTTCCCCTCTAAAATTTGGTGGGCTTTTTTTTTTTTGCTCCTCTGATCAACAGTGTAGGCAGGAAATGAGGATTGCTAGATTGTTGGACTGGATTGGATCATATGTCTTTAATCAACTTCATACTATATATATACTATCACTATACTAACTCGTTTCTTCATCCAGCTCTCTATCTGTGAATACACTGACAATATTACTTTTCTTTTTTATGTACGAGAATTAAAGGATGGTGTCACTCACAATTATAGAAAATGGGCTGTTTTCATCCATATGTCAAGTGCAACTAGAGCCCAAAAATATAATACATACAAAACAATAGAATTTAGTGCACAAACACTTTTAATACATATGGGGCTACCTCCATACGGTTGCTACACAAACTGTCATGCTAAATGTCTGGATAATAAAAAGCAATAGTTTGCCTGTACACAGAAAACTTAGTTGGGGGTTTGCTGGGATAAATAAAAGCAATTAGTTGGGGGCTTTTACCCAGCTAAGGTGGATTGTGTGGAGCTAGACCCCTAGTACCACGGATACTCATGGGTTATTTCATAAATCACCCAACAGCCACAGCAAAGGAGAGGTGATAGCACAGATTGTTTGTAATGTGTTGGAATGTGCTCTTGTCTTTGGGACAATGTATGTCCGGAGACATTCAGTTCCCTTTAAGGTTAAGACAGGAGTTGATGAGTTTTTTGACTTTGAAAATGTATAATAAAAAACCACAAGATCTTTAAAACACACAAAAAGTTTAATTAAATGAAGTAATTGTCCCCCTAAATGTTTGATGGGGTCCCCAAGGTTAATTAAACCCTTGTATCCATAGGGATTGATGGTTGGTCTACATTCTTTTGCTCTTTAGTCACATATCAACTGGTACAAACTGTGGGTTTAAACTGTGCTAAATTTGCCCCACCCATAAAACTTATTTAACATTGAAAGCTAACACTGTATTGGTTGGGGCAAAATTAGCACCATTTTAAAAATTATTGATTTGAAATTATTGAATAACCCTGAGTATAATGTCCTTTAATAAATTATTTTTATTAATGTAAAATGGTCTTTTCTTTTCTTCAGACTCAATAAACAATAACTCTCAATACGTGGGACATGAAATAACATTAACAATATATGCACTGAGATGTGCAAATCACAAACACTTAAGGTGGAGTTCTTCTTTGCTTTAGTATTTTTTACAGTTCTCTACATTTAAACTTTCAATTCTAATATTTTCACTTGTATAAGGCATTGTTTGTTACAGGACCTATGTTAAAAGCCCCATTATATTAAATAGTCAAGTTTAATATACAATACTAAATAGAAAACATTCTTGTGAGTAAAAGAAAACCTGTTAGGATGGTTAGATTGCGCAGATGTCACCAGTAAATATTTTTTTCATCATATCGTGTTGTATTCAATTAGATCTAACTGGATGGTTTAGTTCTTGAAGACGTTTCGTAGTCTCCGACTGGATCTCTCAATTCAGAATGACTTTACAAGAATTGTGGCCAATTATGACCCGGAAATCCCAATCAGCAGATCACACACAGGGTTGTTAAGGGCGTGATTGGATAGTGGCTAAGAGGTGTTATAGGAAGCCCAGAGTACAGGTGTAAAACGAACTTGTACATGGCATACAGTGGTGTCGAAACCCCCCCACCTCCTATTTAGGCTGTGGTTCTTCATTTCACACAAATGGCATCCTTGAAATCTTCTTGAACCAGTCATTTCTTTTTGCTAATATGTTGACACACTGGCAGCAAATTGGTACATCCTACCGACCCAATATCGAAACACAATGAAAAGCAACATCATAATCGCAGTGCGTTGCAGTGAAATAATGCTCTGATTTGTATTGTGGGCAGACCAACAGCAACTGCAATCATCGTATGCCAGTAACAGAAGAGCCTATTCTGCGTCAGAGCTCGCCGTTTGTTGTATCGCATCTTAAGCAGCAAGCACATACCTTTGAAGATTGTACATGTCAACGATATTGGCAACGAGATGTGACTGTGTTTCAAGAGAGGGTACGGTGTCAAGAGGCCATTTATGTGAAAATAAGAAACCAAGCCTGAATAGAGGTGGGGGGTTTTGAACACCCCCCCACTGTCTGCATGTACAATGCGTTTTGTTTGACACCTTCCTCTGGGCAGTTTCCTATAACACCTCTATGCCACATGTATCATACCTTGCATTCAGAAGTCCCTAACACTGGCGGGTCATATGTCTAATGGGACTTTCCAGGGCACATAATTGCCACAGATTCTTGTACAAGTCAGTTCGCAGTTGAGAAGCCAGTCGGATGACTAGCGAAACGTCTTAAGAACTAAAAAGTCCAGTTGATCTTAACTGTAAGATACAACATAATATACCAGACCTAGATGAATGAGGAATGTCAAGCATATTTTTTATCATCCTTTTTTTTTTTTTTACAAGCCTGCGCAGATGGTCTTGACGAATCCTGCGGTGTCCAGTTGGCCATTGCAATCAGCTAAAAACAATTCTTGAGGCACCTGGACCTGTCAAGAAACAAATGGCGTGGATGCATTTCCATCATTTGTTGGGAGTTTTTTTTTTTTTCTTCTAACCCAGACTGCAAAAATAGAGAATCTGGGTGTGGGTAAGTAGTTACAAGGAGCCCCTATTTATAAAAGGATCGTATCGGATCTTAATACCCGATCGTTATCGTAAATAACTACCGGTTTTATTAAATCGATAGCGACCGTTATTTCCGATAACGACCGGTATTTTCTCGTATAACTACCGGTTATTAACGATATCGCTAAAAATATAAAAATACAGACTAAAACGGTGTATCGGTAACATAAACGGCGTACGTAAAAACCCGGTCGTTATTTTAACGAAACCACTCGTATTTTACGGATACGTATGCATCTTTATCAATAGGGCCCAAGGTATTAATGTGGTTACATTTATTTTGTTCCAACATACATTGATTGTATTGTTCTCTTTACATTTAAATGATAATAAGAATAAATGTCCTTTAAATATAATTTTAGCAATCAGCATTAGCCAATAGCATGTATCTATAAATGCAAACTATATCAACAAGATAATAAATTACATTTCAGGTATTCCAGGTTTAATATACATTAATACTGTTAACTAAAATTACCTTAAAATTATTCATCATGGATGCCCTCTCTCAACGACATTTTCAAGGATTAGTGACCAAAGGGCCACACCTAGAAACCTAATGGTGAACATCCTGATTATCACAATGTGCACTAACTGCTAAATAGTTCAACATCAATCTTGCTCACTGCATGTATTTTACATTGCCTGTGTAATTAGACACTTGAGTGAACCGTGGGCATTATGAGGGCATCACATCTCACCTTAAATGACCCCATTCTAATATGGTTCATGCAGTAACCCTATGTGTCTCTTCCACAGGCTAGGAGACAAGTTGACACCCTGATGAATATGCTGAATATTTATTCCCCCTGACTAAAAAACAGGAACACCTGGACAACCCTCAATATCAAGCAGTATTCTTTGTGACGGTTAGTTATCCCCATGTAGAGAAATCCTTATTACTCAAGCTTCCAATACTGAAAGAAATCAAGTAATAAAAACAGATTAATGTTTTAATGGTAAACAGTTAAAGGTGCTTCACATTAAGAGAATGACTGAAAATTATAATGGGTTCAGTAGACTAGATCAAGAATAGTCAACACCTGTCATCACATAATGTTTTGTTAATACAAGAACCAAACATAAATAAACAACATTATAGGACAGGCAGATAGTCCATACGAAAGGGGACTAGTCATAAGCAACCCTACTAGAAGGTCATATGGGGTATACAGGGCTCCTGATTTAAGATATATATATTATACGTCTGATCTTTTTTTCAGTGTTTAGGCCTTTGCGTCATGATGGTTGATTAACGAACTAAACAGGCAAAGTTCTATAGCACCTAGAACGCACACACACAGCCGCTATATAAACTTCCATTGCCCCCACTTACATTCATCTTCAATATGGAAGAATAATCATCAACCACAGGCCTAACTATCAACAACCCCCATGCCCAAACGAGACAGTGATGTGGAGCCAGGGTTTGCAAGGGTTTGGCCCGGATACATTGGTGAGAGCCAGTAGGTGTGTCCTCACAATTTTGTTGTAGTGGAAATTTTTGACCTGTTAACGTAGATTTTTGTTATTTTATTTATAAACATCTATTTTATGAAATTTTCACACGTCAATTAGGTACTGTAACATTACACTTCATTAATTTAACACCACATTTACCCATGTAAAGTGTATTACAATTTGGGTCATTTCAGCTTAAAATTCAACATTACAGAACACCAGTGTGCATCAAGAAAAATGTGCATTGTTCAAGTGCACCAATGGTCTAAAAAAGTTTGAGAACCGTTGATTAGAGAAGTTTATAATTGACATTGCAGTGATTGTCACTGGTCTTAGGGCAAAAAATCTTGAGAGCAGTTGGACCTTACACTAGAAAGTCTTCATCTTGTTGGACTATGATCATTATACGTTATTATCTTTAAACACCTTAGGCCCATAAATGATAAAATGTCCTGTCAACAGTCAAGTTAATTTTCAATAATACTGTCACTAACCAATACGTGATTGTTCTCTATTGCCAAATGCCAAGAATTTCCTACATGCTAAATAACATGCAGCCGTATCCCAAAGATTTTGCAGCTTTATAGATTTTCACGATTTTCATATTCATACAATAGGTAATATTACATTATTATATAAAACCTTTAGAAGAGGTGAGGGATAGACAGTTAGTACCCATGTAACAGAACCATTAACTACCACCAAACATTAGCAACATTAGTGTGGAGCTTCGTAGAAGAGGAACAAAGTTATTTTGCAAGTTTCTTTCATGGAAAAATAAAGGAAAATGGCCCCCTAAAACATCAATTTTGTTTGTAGATATGTACACAATCATTTTATGGCACTGGGTCCATTTTCACACCACTGGAAATATTATACGTATATTATAGAATAACATGTATATGGTCGATATGACGAGTCCTCTCCAGACACCCATATTGCCTATTATCATGGTTGACCTGAGCATTAAAATCTGAAAATGAAGATGGGCAAAAAAATTAAGAGGGCATCGAAATCAGTATCATTATATAAATAGCTTGTAGAAAATTATGGGGGGCCTGGGCGCCCGAAGCATCAGGCCCGACTTCCAAGTACCCCCACCACCCCCTGGTACCTGGTATCCCCCCTAGGAACTCTTACAACCCCGCTATCCAGGTCCAATACACCTCCCTCCACCCTATGCAGCCAAATGTCGGACAGTATATTGCACAGATTTCATAGTATATTGTTCCCTGTGTATGCAAATAATGACATCACTAATATCTACTAAATCTGCGTAACCAGAACATTGCTATGCACAGGGGGGCAGGAGGACTACGTGATTTTGAATTATAATATTTTTATCTGCATTTCCTTTCTAATTGGTTTCTCTGGCTAAATTGAATGGATTAGAAGGGTACGTACACAGCCATCACACAACCCCTTTTGCTAGTAAGATTAAGCCCTCAACTGCTCTATGCTGGCCCTTTAAAACATTTTCAGAAGTAGCGGCAACACAATTATCTGTCGCGGCTTCACAATGTAGTTGAATGTGTGCCCATTAAGAGCTCTATACAACTGGATATTCCACATGTTTGTTGTCAAATATGATTGTTATCAGTGTACATTTCCATTCATGTCAAACGCTGCTCCCTTAAACCTGCTCATATGGATGTTTTTTCTGTTTTTTCTCAGCTGCGGAATGAATGAATTTAGCAATACACAGAAATACACTAAAGAGTCCTTAATAAACAAAGACCAGAGATAAAATCATTTTATGATCCGACATATAGAAAACCAGTTTATTAACACAGGAGCTGAGACCGACACTGGGATCACTACTGTGTGGTTGATTATAAATCATGTTTGAAGTAGGTGAAAGGAAGTGTTATTGTTAAATACTATTAAAAAATACAGATATTTAAAGGGGCATGTCCACCCTTAATTCATTAATTTTCATATAATAAGATATTACAAGTCCTCCCATGCTCCTCAAACGCCGCTATAAAATAATTAAGAAGTGACCAGATGTTTACTTACCCTCCCTCTCTCTCCGACGGCCCGCCCAGCTTTTGCTTTCAAGACACTGAAAAACAAAAAAAACAAAAAACACAATGAAAAACAACAAAAAAGCAGGGGTGTCATGACGGCAGGTTCACTTGTGGGGCGCAATCCTTCTGTGTTGCTGAGAGGGCACGGGCAATCGATCCGTTACTCAGCTGGTCCGCCGGCTTTCTCAGAATGCTCAGGGGATGAGAGGAAGGGTAATAAGATTGGCTGGGACATTTCATTAATAATTTTTTTGCGGGTGCTGGTGGCGACATATTTCTATTATATGGGCATGGTTTTATGGTAGGGGAGGGATAGCAAAACGGGAGGGAGAGGAGGGTTAGAGAAGGGCTGCAGTACTATAGTGTACAAACTTCTCCGCGGGAGGCCAGATAGGAAGGGCAGATAGGAGGCCAGATAGGTAGGGGGCTAAAGTCTATTATGTACACTGTTATCGCCCTGGTGGGCCGGTAGTCTTTTGGGACTTTGGGGGGGGGGGTCGACATGAGAACGCATATGGAGCTGGATGTGAGTAAGGATTTTATACTACACTACACAATGGGGCCTAGTAGTGGGGGAGATTATAGTTTGGGGTGGACATGCCCTTACATGGGTTCATAATGAGAAGCCGTGATCAAGGACATTTTAACCATTTTTTAGCTATGTGCTGCTGAGTTCTAATAACCTTAATATTATATTGTACTGCAGGAAGGAGATGTAAGATCATACATTGTGCTGTGAACCTCAGGATAAACGCAGGTTCCGCAGAGGGAACTCTGATGTCTGTGAGTGGCCTAATATTGTTCATAATCAATGATCATTCCTAATAATGGAAATTAAGCGATGTCGAGGATGTTAATTTATTGTTATTCTTTACTACTGTGCTCTGTGTGTTGGTGGGGTTATGTTCATCAGGACTGTGTGGGTCTGGATTAATCAAATCTTTGTACGCATTGGTGATTATTAGATTTTTAAAGAAGTGTGATTGTGATTATTTTTGTGATGAGTCTATTTTGATAGGAGGTATACTCTCCCTAATTAGCTGGGCCCAGGCCATAAAATTAATATTGTGCTGGACTATATGTATCAGGTCAACGCCTAAAAGGCACATCACACCATCACTTATTTCTTCCCACACAGCGACCCAAACCACCTCATGGTATGTTTCCTAATAGGTCTGGTCAGCACATACACCACTGATGACCTAACAACCTATAATTAACCAGAGAAAGACTTTTCAAACTTGTGGCTAGCTTTAAAAAAAATAAAAACGTTTGGGGGCAGCCAGAGCCGGATTAAGACCAAATGGGGCCCAAGGGACAAGTCAGATTTTTGGGGGCCCCCCTAACGTTCTGTTACACAAATATCACTATTGTTATAATGTCTGTCAAATAGTGACATACTGTAGTAACATAGTATTGGAGGTTGTATAAAAACATACGTCCATCTAGTCCAACCTTTATACCCTACACATAATGTCTGTATAACAGTTACATAGTAACATAGTATTGGAGGTTGTATAAAGACATACGTCCATCTAGTCCAACCTTTATACCCTACCCATAATGTCTGTATAACAGTTACATAGTAACATACAGCAACTTGAAGGGGAATCTATCATCTAACAGCACAGCTCTGGAGGACTCTATAAATATAAACAAGGCACTGGAGGGGACATTTTAATATAAAACAAAGGACAGCACTGGAGGGACATCTATAAATATAAGCAGCACGTGGAGGGACATTTATCAATATAGAACGCACTGGATGGGACATCTATAAATATAACAGAGCACTGGAGTGACATCGATAAATATAACACACAGCACTTGAGGGACCATTTTATAAATATATAACAGCAACTGAGGGACATCATAAATATAACATCAACTGGGAGGGACAAATCTATAAATATAACAGCACTGGAGGGACATTTATTATAAATATACCAGCACTGGAGGGGAACCAATCTATAAATATACCAGCAACTTGAGAACATCTATTAATATAACACACTGGAGGGAAACATCTATAACTGTAAAAAACCGCACTCTGGAGGGGGACATCTATAAATATAGACAGCATGGAGGAACATCTATGAATTATTATCCATGTTATTTCAATTTAACAATCATATAGCCAGACTTACTTTTTACTAATCTAAAATAGGAAATACTTCTAGACATTAATATCATAAGCTTCTATTTGTGGATGTTTCTTACCTTGAGATGTGGTGGCACTAGAAGAAACCCAAAGGTCATAGCAATGAACAATAAGAATAGAGTCACAGAGCCAATAGGGGATTATTTAGGAACAGCCAAACCCCAGAATCCTTTCCTACAATAGAGAGATTTGGGAACTTAGCACTGAGAATAAACACTTTCCTAGTCATGGACTTTAAAGAAGATAATTTGGGTTGATTGCTGGTCCCCTTTCGTAAGGGAACGGTTGGTTGCCTACAACAGATTTCTGTTTGAGAATGAATCTGAACGACAGCTTTTAGAATTTTTTCTTTTTTTTTCGGTTTTTTTGTGTTCAACGGCAATGAATTGACATCAAAAATTTATTTTAACAAACATATCATCTGCAGATGATAGGCGTCAAAGCAATGAAGGAAGAAAGAACGAAGGCAGAAAAGTAAGGTGGTTGCCCATATTTAGATAGAAATGTAGATAGACGTTTCGTCCTGTAGACCAATGTAAATCAAATCTAATAGCTTAAAAGCACTGGCAGTTTCTCACCTTTCTAATGTTCCTGACGTTTGGTTCAACGTCTGACATTTATTTTGGTGATCACAAAAAGAGAATGGATTGAGTAAAGGGGCGGTTCTTCTTTCAGCCATTGCCCAACATAGCAGGAATGTCAGAGGTGAGTTCTTAAATGTATGGGCCACCTTAACACTAAATGCATTAATTGATTACCTCTCCTGTTGGTTAGTAGGAGGGTGTCCTACTAAAGCCCACCAATACCACAATATCAACGTCAGAATTGGAAAATCCTACAACATCGAGCCCTATAATTACTTACACGAGGTGAACATTAAAATGTTGGACATTTTAGTTGAATTAAATTAAGAATGTTACTTCATGTAACTTATTAGGTGTTTTTTTGTTCGTAAGGGTGAGATTTAGACTTGTGGGATTTATAATGTATTTTTTATAAATAAATTGGTTTAACAAAAAAAAACAAGGCACATGACTGCCCATTTAGTGTCAACTACTACAGGTGATATGAATACAACTCAGGGAGATTCAATAAAAGTTCTTATAATCGTTTAAATGTGCTAACGTTTTGCCCCAACCAATCATATGTTAGCTTTTCCAAATTCAAATGTTTACATAAGTTCTGATTGGTTGGGGCAAAATTAGTACCATTTTTAAACGATAAAACTTTTATTGAATAACCCTCACTAGTTGTTGAGAAACAGTTTTCTGTTATGTTAACTTACAGAGTAAGAAGCCGTAGGCAATAGAACAGGATGGTAACGTTCCACTAAGAGCCTATTAACCATGGCCAAATGTTATGCTAAAAACTACTCGAATATAAGAAGGAATCCAATACTGTTCCTCCAGCCCGTTACAATATCATAAAGCAAAAAATGCAGTAGATGCAAAAAAAAGGAAGAGAAATTCCTCATGGAAATGAATGGCCTTGAAGCGCTGAAGTCCTGAGTTTCGAAATTTCCATCCACCAACCCTGTACACATCTGGCCAGGAGTTTGTATGTTCTCCCTGTTCTGTACTTCACTAAAGACATAACTGGATAGTTTTTGTGAAATAATGTGTTTCAATAATTGATTAGATTGTACGCCTCCTCAGGGCAATGCCTGATGTGAATGTATACATTTATTGTAAAGCGCCATAGTAGATTACGCCATATAAATCCACAATAACATATTATTGAAAATGTGGTTTTATATTATAAAGCTGAGTGGGCCCTTGGTGGGTTAATTTCCAGGTGATACACCCTTCACGCCTTTCCAACAACAAGCTAATAAAACTAATTTTTACCTTCTACATACCTGTATGCCATCAGTTTACAGTTGTTCCATGGTGACAAACTGCTGTGTCCTCCCTCCTGGACTACCAGATTGAGACCAGTACAAGTATAAGACAGATGCAGGTCCAGTGGGAGACAAGTAACTTTGGCAAGTGCTGCCCCCCCCCCTCATATTATGGAATCATTTAAACTTACAGAAACCACCCATCTCGATTGTTGCCTGCCCATTTACCGTGATAATCACTGCCAACTGGGGCGGTGACAACACAAAAGCTCAGAAAACGGTACAATTGTCACTTTCCAAACTTTTCTTCTCGCACTTGGCTATATGAAAAACCCTGGAGAAACCACTGGCTTGGTGGCCACCCCACCCCCTCCTTGGAGAAAAGAAAAAAAACAAAACCCTTGTGCAGGAATTATTTTCAATAATGGAAGTTGGGAGTATAGCCGCACAACACTTCTTATAAAAACAGTATCAAGTTGAAAAAGTGGTTGTGAACATTTAAAGTTGGGCCACGTCGGATGGACTGTGTTGGGGGCCCAACCTGGAAAGATTTTGAGAATCAGGGGAGGGCCCACCAGGATGAGTTTAGGGCCCACCTAACATTTTCATACTCTAATTATCCCAACACATTCACATATCTACTTTACTCGCTCCTACTACTACTGACTCCTGTATTTATATTTTAGCATTTTCCTCCTTTCTCTGTCTTCTCCTTTCGCTTTGCTTCTTGGTTTATATGGGCTGGATTCACCTTATACGCTGTGGGACGAGTGTTTGACACCTAAAGTGGGCATCATGTGACGGAAGACAGATTACAGACGGATTAAACTCTTCTTTACCATATAACTGTTAGGGTGAACTGTATTTGTTTTGCATACTCCCTCCATAGTCAACCAGAAGACTACTGAAGGTTCCACTGTCCCCCCCAATCTCCAATGATTTGTGACGCCTCCCATGTAAGTTCTGAGAAGGTTGCTATTCTTCCAAATAATCTAGATCTGGTATTTTGTCTCCGCCGTGGATCCTCTCGTAACAGGCCACTAGTTCCTCATAGGTGGGACAAAATGTGTTTTCCAAAAGACCGTCCCTATTGGTGAATCCACTAGGAATCTTCGTGGGGTGCCAGAATTATTTTGCCCTAGGATTATGCCGATCCCCTTGACTTGGTAAATTGGTGTGCTTGGCTGAAAGCACTCCTCTGCATAGAACGAAACGAACAAAGTTGGGTTAAATGCTTCTGACAGAATGCTGGGAGTTGGGTAGTTTTTCAAAAACTCCTGTCAAGGGTTTGACCGCATGTTAGGCTTTTCCCTACCACTATAACACTCCCTCATTCCTCCTCAATCCCTCTTTTATATAAAAACCATTCATTCCTTAACAAATCAACACCATTGACAAATGATTTTAAATTTAACAGACTGGATAATTCTTTTATATTTAACACTAGATAAAAAATTGATTTTTTTTAATTTGTATAAATTTAACGCATCAACCAATAAAAAATATGATTCACAAATTCAATAACATGCCAAAATGTTCTAGCTATTTAGGAAATATCAATATCCAATTCAAACATCCAGTACCCCATAATGCAATGCTTACAAAACCACAGGATAATCATAGAGAAAAATATTACAAGAATGATGTAGTGTACCCCCCTGAATTACAGAGTTAAAGGAGAAACGGTCTGACTTTTTTCCGCTCAGTAATGATCTACACCTTCCTGTGCAAAACAGAGAGGAGACCCCCGCAGTTACACAGTCCATCCTTGATATTAACCACCAAGGGCTCGTCTTTCTTCTCCTTTCACCTCAGGTGCCCTGTAAACGTCTCTTCCAACCTTCGTCAGTTTTTTTTTTCTGATGTTTTCCCTCACAAACAGCACAAAGATAAGTGAATGAAAATAACCCCTAACTAGTTCTTATGACCAATTTACAATAAAGGCGTGACTGGGAAGGGGAACACTCCACATCTTGCTGACATAGAAATTCCCATGGCCTCTTTTTTTTTTTACCTTTTCCTTTGGTTGATGGTGTTCTTTGGGGCACTATATGACCACCCCACCCTTCCAACATCTGAAGGGCACCAACAAAAACAACAACCTGCCCCAATTGCATTGGCAACCGAAACAAATGGTGAAGTTTGAATAACTTACACAATGGTAATAAACTAAAAACCAATGCCAAACAATTCCTCTACATAACATTGCTGGGAATTGTCCTTTTAATTACATTTCATTCATCACACCCACAATCGTAAAACACCACCTACTACCCTTATAATAGGTGTTGTATTAGAGGGTACTTAGATTGTAGATAGCTGTTTGGGTCAGGGCCTTGGTGTGATAATAGGATGGCCCGAACATGAACGGGTCAAAAAACTAGTTCGGCGGGCAATGAACTAGTTCGTTGTTCCCCCTTTCCTCTCCCTTTTCCCCCCCGAACGATCGTCCCCCCCGCGGTGTATTTCGATAATTAATTTAAAAATTCGAATAATAAATAAACCCCCCCCTCGAATATACTTTCGGTAACCCTGTTAATGAATGTCAATCGTTCGGTAACCCCCTGTAATGTATCGTTCGGTAACCCTGTAATTGATCGTTTTTCGTGTAAACCCCAACCCCCTGTATGTAATCGTTTCGGTAACCCCTGTAATGTATCATTCATTCGGTAACCCTGTAATGTATCGTTCGTAAACCCTGTAATTATCGTTTTTCGATACCCCTGTACTGTTCGTTCGGTAACCCCTCTAATTGTATCGTTGTCGGTACCCCTGATAATTTATCGTTGGTAAAACCCTGTAATGTAATCAAATTTGGTAAACCCTCTAATGAATGTATAGTTCTGGTAACCCTGTAATGTATCGTCGGTAACCCTCTACATGTAAATCGTTCGTAAAACCCTGTAATGTATCGTGGTAAACCCCAAATGGTAAAACAAATCCCCCCATTTGGTAACGCCTCTAATTTAATCGTTCGGTAAACACCCTGTAATGTAATCGTTCAGTAACCTCTAATCTATCGTTCGATACCCTCGAATGGTATCGTATCGGGTAAACCCTGTAATGGTAATCGGTCGGTAACCTCTATGTATCTTTCTATCGTTAGGACGCCTCTAATGTAATCGTTTCGGGGTAACCCTGCTAATTGTATCTTCGGCCAAACCCTCTAATTGTTATTGTTCAGTAACCCTCAAATGTATCACAATTCGGTAACCCTCCAATCTAATGTATCTTTTCGTAACCCTGTAATGTATCGTTCGAGTCCGCTTTTATATAATATCGTTCGGTAACCCTTCGAATGTATCGTTCGGTAACCCTGTCATGTTATCGTTCGGTAAACCGCTCTAAATTAAGTATCGTTCGGTAACCCTCGTAATGTATCTTTCGTAACCCTCTAAGATCGTTCGTTAACCCTCTAATGTATCGCTCGGTAAAACCCTTACTTGTATCATTTTGGTAACCCTCTAATGTATTGTTCGAAAAAAAAAAAAGTAAAACCCTCTATGTATCGTTCGGTAACCCCTCTAATTTATCGTTTGGAACCCTCCTAATTATCGTTCGGTAACCTCTACTAATGAATCATTCGGTACCCCTCTAATGTAGCATATTGATTTTCCTTTCCCTCACATTTAGAAGCATTCATTCCTCGTTACCCCCCTACCAATTTTAGAGAGCGTTGGTGTTCTCATATTAACCCTTTAATTGTAGCTGCTGATTTTGCCCAACCTTGAATGTAGGCATTAGTTTTTGTAACCCTCGGAATGTAAGGCATCAGAAACCCCCCCGATTGGCCAGTCGTGGGAAGGAAATTTTAAAAACAAAAAAAGTTTTGGTGATAGTGACCTGTCCCCCAGACCATTTCCTTTCCCAGGTGGCCACAAGCCATTCTAACAAGTAAGTACCATTGTTTAGTTTAAAAACAACTGTTTAGTAGTCCCCTGAACTTTTTTCCAACCATGGTCCCCCTTCCCATAACATAATGGGTTCGTTTCGATCTAATCTAACCAAACTTTAACAACTAATACTTGAGTCGGTAGTTCGTAAACGAACCGACACTTCTCACTAAGTTGTCGGTCATCCCTCTAATGGATAAACAACCAAACAAAACATCACCTTTTAGAGAGTTAGATGCTCCATAGTGTATAATGTTTTGTCCCTTTTACACACACACTTGGGCTTTCTCCTGTAAATGGCTAACCTATGATTAAATCGATGAAGCTGAAGCTGGATTGAGAAAGCATTTACTTTGTGCAGAAGAAGAGAAAATATCCTATGACAGTGAAACTAGAGAGGACGGCGAACGTGGGCGTTTAAAAAAAAAAGGGAAACTGTTTCATTTAATCCCAGTGAAATCACATGTGGTTTAGATAGGAAAGGGAACAGGGATTTTAGCACTGCCATGAGATAATGTATGTTGTTGTCTCCCTGTAGAGAGTTTATACCTCATAACAATGGTCAATTGGTTCATCAATTGATTTTAACAATAATTTTTCTCTTACAATCCAATTGCTTCAACATTTCAAAATTCAATCAAACAACAAGTTTTGGGTCTATTTTGTTAATTTGATTCTTTACAGGCACTGTTTTCGTCCTTGAAAAACATAAAATGGTCAATTGTCAGTTACCTCTGCCACCCAAACCTCAACTGAAATATAGTGTTTCAGCTCATTATTACCTGTATTACTAGGCCGATATTTAAAAAAAAAATAAAAAAGGGCATGTCCACATGCCAAACCACCACTCAACTTCGTTTCCCGGAGGCCAGATTAGGAGGCAAGAGGTCCTATATGGACTCTGCCGTAACTCTGGTGGGGGGCGTTTTTTTTTGGGGGGACTTAAAGGGGGGGGATTACAGTAGAAAAACCAGATGGAAGCTGGATTAAGTAAGGAGTGCGTGTGAAGGTTCTCATCTCATTCATCAGATCATGGTATATTCTGGTTTGTATTCAATCTAGATCAACTGGACCGTGAATGTAGTTCTTGAAGAGGGACGTTTCGCTAGTCAATATTATATTCCGACTGGCTCTCCTCCCTCATTCAGAAATGAACTTGTACAAGGAATCTGTGGCAATTATTTACCACCCTGGAAAAATCCCAATTATCATAGCGTCCTATAACCCTCTTAGCCACTAATCCAATCACAAAAACAGACCCTTAACACTGGCTGTGATATGCTAATTGGTATTTTCCAGGGTACTAATTGCCGACAGAGTCTTGTACAAGTCAATTCTGAATTGAGAAAGCCATTCCGGATGACTAGCGAAATGTCTTCAGAACTACATATTTCAGTCCAGTTTGATCTAAATTGAATACAACAGATAAGGTAAGGTATTAAACTACAAACTACACAATGGGGGCCGTAGTGGGGGGAAATTAGGTTTTTTGGGGGGTGGACATGCCCTTTAAGGATAATTAATTGTCCCCAAATACTGGTAGACTAATGGGCCCATACACTAACAATGTTTATGTTCCCACCACCGCAGTAACAAATCGATCGATAATCGCATGAATAGACATAGTCCTGTTGGCCATAATAAAAAATTTTCAATGCCACCCATACACGGACCGCCAATTGTACATCAGCTATTCATACGACTGGAATTTGATAGTGGTAAAATGGGCGCCCATAAGCCTGTGGCCCCTCTCTCAATTTAGCCATTACTGATTTTGAAGACAAACATCTGACAATCCACAAGCCAATGAGTGAACTGCTGGTTTACCTGATGGCTCTTTGCACATGCTCAAAAGCTTTCTGAAAATCCGCTCTTTAAAAAATTAAAGAAAAGCAGAGGAGAGTGGGCCAATAATGGACCCATAATGTCTGTAGTAACAGTTACATAGTAACATAGTATTGGAGGTTTTGTAAAAGACATACGTCCATTCTAGTCACCTTTTATTACATACCCTAAACACCAACCCATAATGTCTGTATAACATTACAAAATAGTAACATAGTATTGGGGGGTGTAATTAAAGAGACATATTTCCATCTAGGGTCTTTCCAACCTTTATACCTACCCATAATGTCTGTATAAACAGTTACATAGTAACATAAGTATTGGAGGTTGTATAAAGACATATAATCCATGTAGTCCCCAAACCACCTTATTACACCTAAACCCATAAGGTCTTATAAACAGTTACATAGTAACATAGTCTTGGAGGTTGTATAAAAGACATCTGTTCTCCATCTATTTCCAAAACCGTTATATTATAAACCCTAACACATAATTTCTGTATAACAGGTTTTTTTTTTTTTTTTTTACATAGTAACATGTATTGGAAGGGTTGTATAAAGACATACTTACGTCCAATCTAGTCCAACCTTTATAACTACCCTAACCCCCTACCCATAATGTTGTATAACAGTTAAATAGTAACATAGTATTGGAGGTTGTATAAAGACCATAACGTCCATCTAGTCCCCTTTATTACCCTAACCTATAATGTCGGTCTAACCAGTTACATAGGTAACATACGTAAGTGGAGGTTGTATAAGACATACGACCCATCTAGTCACAACGCTTTATTATAACCCTACCCATAATGTCCTGATAAAACAGTTATATTAATAACATAGTATTGGAGGTTGTATAAAGAGACAAACGTCCATCTAGGTCCAAAAACCTTTTTAACCCTAGCCTATAATGTCCTGGAAAAACAGTTTACATAAAATTTTTTTTTACATAGTATTGGGTAGGTTGTATAAGACATAACGTCCATCTCGTCCAACCCTTTAATTACCCTACCCATAATGGTCTGTCTAACCAGTTACACTAGTACAAAGAGTATTGGAAGGTGTATAAAAAGAACATACGGTCCATCTAGTCAACCTTTAAAACCCTATACCCATAATTTCCGGTCTAAAACATGGTTACATAGTAACATAGTTTGGAGGTTGATAAAGAACAATACGTCCATCTTTGTTGTCCAATCTTTTTATATAAATACCCTACGGCCATAATGTGTCTGGTATAACAGTTACAATAGTAACATAGTATTGGAAGGTTGAATAAAGATAGTCCCGTTCATTAGTCCAACTTTATAATATAAACCCTACCCATAATTGTCTGTCTAACAGTAACATAGGAACATAGTAATTGGAGGTTTAATAAAAGACCTACTAACTTCCCATCTAGTCCTACCTTTATTATAATACCCCCTACCTATACCCAAATGTCTGTATCAAACGGTAACACAAAGTAACATAATTATTAGAGTTTTATAGTGACAATACGCCATCTAGTCCAACCTTTATAACCCGACCCCATAATGTCTGTAACAGTTACATAGTAAACATAGTATTGGAGGTTGAATAAAGACTCGTCCATCTAGTCGCCACCTTTATTAATAACCCTACCCATAAATGTCATATATAATCAAGAAAATTGTGGAAGCACCGTCTTCTTCTCCAATTAGGCTAATTACAAACTACATTTTGTGGAAGTGCCTAACTGATCGGTCCAAAATATTTATAAATTTAGACAAACATAGAAATATTAATCATAATGCACATTCCTAGGAGGGGCCCAATACAATAATCATATTAATCTGCACACACTGGCTACTTTTTTATTTTTTTTTTTTTAAAAAAACAGGGTTTTAGTATACATTACTACTGTGATCACCAATGAATAAAAAGCCTTCCAACCACGTTCAAGGTTAAACCCCAGTCTGGAAGGATCCTAACGTTCTAACCTTTTCAATTTCTTTTAAACTTTCAATACGATTAGCAAACTTTTTGCAGTTCTCATTCTTACACACTGATTCCTCTAAACAGCTCTCATCTCGCCCTTCCCCCATAATGTCTGTATAAAACAAGCAGTTTACATATACAAAGTATTGAGGTTGTATAAAACATAACGTCCATCTAGAAGAGTCCCCAACCCTTTTATTAAACCCTACCCATAATGTCCCTGTCCTAAACAGTTTACATAGTAACATAGTATTGGAGGTTGTTAAGAACATACAATCCATCTGGTCCACCTTTATTTATATAAATATAATCTTAAACCCCTACCACCCCTACCCATAATGGGTCTGTATTAACAGTTACATAGAAACATAGTTTTTGGAGGTTTATATAAAGACCAAATACGTCCATCTAGTCCCACCCTTTATTACCCTCCCCCACCATAATGCTGTATAAACAGTTACATAGGAAATAGTGATTGGGGAGGAGGTTGTATAAAGGACCATTACTCCATTCTAGTCCAACTTATATATAAAGACCCCTAACCCATAATGTCTGTATAAAACAAGTTCAATAGTAACATAGTATTGGAGTTTATAAAGACTAACGTCCATCTAGTCCCAACCTTTATAAAATAACCCTACAAACATAATGTCTGTATAACAGTTTACATGTAACATAGTATTGGAGTTGGTATAAAGACAATAACGTCCTCTGTCCACCCTTTTATTCCCTACACATAATGTCTGTATAAACAGTTACATAGTAACATAAGTATTGGAGGTTTGTTATAAAGACAATACGGGACGTCCATCTAGTCCAAACCTTTATATAAATAATTAATACCCTAACCCCATAATGCTGTAGAACAGTTACATAGTAACATCAGTAATGGAGGTTTTATAAAGACATACATGTCCATCTATCCAACCCTTTATACCCTACCACATAAATGTCTGTATAACATTTACATAGTAACATGTACTTGGAGGTTGTATAAAACATACGACGTCATCAGTCCAACCTTTATTACCCTACCCATAAATGTCTGTAAACAGTAAATAGGTAACATAGTAAATTGAGGTTGTATAAAGCCATAACGTCCATCTAGTCCAACCTTTATTACCCCTACCTATAATGTCTGTCTAACATTCATAGTAACATAGTATTGGGAAGTGTATAAAAAGACATACGACCATCTAGTCCAACCTTTATACCCTAACCCCTAAAACAACAACCCTAACCCAATAATGTCTGTAATAACAGTTATATAGTAACAATAGTATTGGAGGTTGTATAAAGACAAAACGTCCATCTAGGTCCACCTTTATACCCTACCTATAATGTCTGTAAAACAGTTTTACATAATAACAATAGTATTGGAGGTTGTATAAAGACATAAAACGTCCATCTAAGAGGTCCAACCTTTATTACCCTAGCCCATAATGCTGTCTAACAGTTACATAGTAACAGAAGTATTGGAGGTTTGTATAAAAGACATAATACGTCCATCTATTCCAACCTTATTACCCTAACCCATAATGGTCCGGTCTAGACAGTTAAACAACATTACATGTAACATAGTATTGGAGGTTGTAATAAAAGACAAAACGTCCATCGTCTATCCAACCTTTAAGTAATAACCTACAAACACATAAATGTCTGGTATAAACAGTTACAATAGTAACTAGTATTTGTTGTATAAAGACATAAACGTCCATCTCCTAGTCCAACAACCTTTATATTATTATATTAAATACCTCCCCATAAATGTCTTGTATAACAAACCTTTTCACATCACATAGTAACATAGTATTGGAGGTTTGTAATAAAGACATACGTCCATCTTAGTCAACCTTTATACCCTACCCATAATTGTCTGTATAACAGTTACAATAGTAAAACAAATAGTATTGGAGTTGTTAAAGACATACGTCCATCTAGTCCCAACCTTATAATTTATAAATAAATAAATACCCTACCATAATGTGTCCTGTATAACAAGTTACATAGTAACATAGTATTGGAGTTGTAATAAAGACATCGTCCCATCTGAGTCCAATCTTTAATAACCCTACCCATAAATTCTGTCCTAACAGTAACAATAAGTAACATAGTATTGGAAGGTTTTATTAAAAACGACTACTTTCCATCTAGTCCTAACCCTTTATAATAATACCCTACCCATAATTCTGTCTAAACAGTTACCTAGTACATAAGTATTGGAGGTTTTTATAAAAGACATACTTTCCATCTAGTCCTACTGACCTTTATAATATAACCCCTATACCTACGCTAATAAACCCATAATGCCTGTCTAACAGTTTACATGAGAACCATATATTGGAGGTTGTATAAGAGACAATACGTTCCATCTAGTCCAATCTTTATACTACCCTACCCATAATGTCTGTATAAACAGTTACATAGTAACTAGTATTGGAGGTTGTATAAAGACATACGTCAAATCTAGTCCATCTTTATAACCCTACCCATAATTCTGTATAAAAAACAGTTGCCAATGTAACATAGTTTGAAGGTTGTATGATAAGACCAAAAGTCCATCTAGTCCACCTTTATAACCCTACCTAAACCTATAATTCCTTATAACAGGTTACATAATAACATAGTATTGGAGGTTTGTATAAAGACATACTTTTCCATCTAGTCCAAACCTGTATAACCCTACCTACCCATAATGTCCCTGTCAACAGTTACATAATTAACAGAGTATTGGAGGTTGTATCAAGACTAACGCCATCTAGTCCAACCTTTTATACCCCCTAACCCATAAATTTCTGTATAACATTGACATAGTAAACATAAAGTATTGGGGTTTGTATAAAGACATACGTCCATCAGAGTTCCAATCTTTATAACCCTAACCCAAATGTCTGTCTACAGTAACAAAACATAGAACATAGTAGTGGAGGTTTATAAAGAACATACTTCCATCTAGTCCTAACCTTTAATACGCCTACCCGTAATGTCTGTCTAACAGTTACATAAGTAACATAGTATTGGAGTTGTATAAAAAGACAATACGTTCCATCCTAGTCCAATCTTTTATAACCCTATAACCTACTCCCCATAATGTCTGTAAAACAGTTACATATGTAACATGAGTAATTGGAAGGTTGTAAATAAGACAAACGTCCATCTTAGGTCCAACCTTTAAATTATACCCTACCCTACTATAAGGTCTGTATTAACAGTTACATAAGACATAGTAATTTGGAGGTTGTAATAAAGACATACGTCCATCTAGAGTCCAACCTTATACCCCCCTACCCATAATGTCTGTCTAACAGTTACATTAGTAACAAGTTTGGAGTTGTATAAAGACATACGTCCATCTAGTTCCAACCTTAATACCCTACCATAATGTCTGTCTAACTGTTTTACATAGTAACATAGTATTGGAGGTTGTATAAGACAAGATAACTTCCATCTAGAGTCCACCATCTTTATAAAACCCTATACCCATAATGTCTGTATAACAGTTACATAAAAAATTAGTACCATAGTATTGGAGGTTTGAATAAAACCTACGTCCTCTAGTCCCAACAACCTTTATAACCCTAAAAACCCATAAATGTCATATAATACAAGAATGTTGGAAAGCAACTCTCTCCAATAAGAGGCTAAATTGTTACCAAACACATTTTTGTGGAAGTGGTGCTACTGATCTGGTCAAATATTTATAACAAAACATAGAAAAATATAATCAGGCACATTCCTAGTAGTGAAGGCCCAATACAAATATCATATTACTCTGCAACCGTGGCAAATACTCTTTAATAAAACAAGGAAAGGGTTTTAAGTATATCATTACTGTGATCCCACCATGATGAAAAGCCTTTTCAACCACGTCAAAGGTACCCCAGTCTGGAAGGTCTAACGTCTAACCTTTCATTTTTTTCTTTTACTTTTTCTTTCATTACGATTAGCAACACTTGCATTTCTCCTCATTCTTTACAACTGATCCATATAACAGGCTCTCTTCCTCTCCCTTTCTCCCACCTCTTTCCCAAATGTCCTGTATCAAAAAACAGTTACATGTAACATAGTAAATGGAGGTTTGTATAAAAGAACATATACGTCCCATCTCTCCCCAACCTTTTTATACCCTACCCATAATGTTCTGTATCAAACAGTACATTAGTAACATAAGTATTTGGCGGTTGAATAAAGACAATCCGGTCCATCTATCTATTCCAACCTTATACCCTACCTCTATAAATATAAACAAGCAATGGAGGACATCTATAAAATAACAGCACGGGAGGGACATCTAAAATATAAAGCAATGGAGGGACATCTATAAATATAACAGCATGGAGGAGAATCTATAAATATAAACCAGCACTGGAGGGACGACATCTATAAATATAACAGCAATGGAGGGAATTCTATAAATATAACAGCAATGGAGGGTAATCTATAAAATATAACAGGCACTGGAGGGAATCATAATATAACAGACTGGAGGGACATCTATTAAATTTATAACAGCACTGGAGGGACATCTATAAATATACAGACTGGAGGGAATCTATAAAAAATAACACACTGAGGGTAATATATAAATTATAACAGCAAGGAGGGACATTATAAATATAACAGCAATGGAGGGACATCTATAAATATAAACAGCAATGGAGGGACATCTATAAATTAAAGAAGGAGGGACATCTATTAAAATATAACAGCAATGGAGGGACATCTATAAATACAACAGCAACTGGAGGGAAATCTATAATATAACAGCACTGGAGGGAAATCTATAAATATAACAGCACTGGAGGACATCTATTAAAATAACAGTAAGGAGGAGACATCTATACTATAACAGCACTGGGGGACATCTATAAATATAACAGCACTGGAGGGACATATCTAAATATAACAGCACTGAGGGACATTTATAAATAGAACAGGCAATGGGAGGGACATCTATAAATATAACAGGCACTGGAGGACATCATAAATATAATAAACAGAATGGTACGGGGACATTTATAAATGTAAACAGCATGGAGGGGGACATCTATAAAATAACAGCACTGCGAGGGGGACATCTATAAAATTATAACGCAAGGAGGGACATTTATAAATATAACAGCAATGGAGGGCCATATAAATATAACAGCAATGGAGGCAATCTATAAATATAACCAGCAATGGAGGGACATCTATAAATAACAGCACATGGAGGGACATTCTTAAATGGAACAGCACTGGAGGGACATCATAAATATAACAGCCTGGACCGGGGACATCTATAAATATAACAGCACTGGAGCGGGACATTTATAAATATAACAGCACTGGAGGGGACATCAATAATATAACAGTAATGGAGGGGACATCTATAAATATACAGCAAACTGGGGGACATTTATAAATATAACAGCACTGGAGGGGACATCTATAAATATGACAGCACTGGAGGGACATCTATAAATATAAACAGCAATGGAGGAGAATCTAAAATAGAACAGCACTGGGGGACATCGATAAATATAAACAGCACTGGAGGGACATCTATAATATAACAGCAATGGAGGGAATCTATAAAATATCACAGCACTGGAGGGAAATCTATAAAATAACAGCACTGGAGGGACATCTATAAATATAACAGCATGGAGCGGCATTTATAAATAATAACACAGACTGGTAGGGCCATCTATAATATAACAGCACTGGAGGAACATCTATACATATAACAGCCTGGAGGGAAATCTATAAATATAAAAGCACTGGAGGGACAGCTATAAATATAAAGCACTGGAGGCGACAGTTTTAAATATAACAGCACTGGGAGGCGACATCTCTATTAAATATAACAGACACTGGAGGGGACATTTATTAAATATAAAAGCATGGGGGACATCTATAAATATACAGCACTGGAGGGACATCTATAAATATAACAGCACTGGAGGGGAACCATTTATAAATATACAGCACTGGAGGGACATCTATAAATATAACAGACTGGAGGGACATATAAATTAACGCACTGGAGGGGAAATTTATAAAAAGATAACAGCAATGAGGGGACATCTATATTAACAGCACTGGAGGAACATCTATAAAATATAACAACACTGGAGGGACATCTATACTGTAACAGCACTGGAGGGACATCTATAAATATAAAACAAGCACTGGAGGAACATCTATGAATTATTTCCATGTTATTCATTTACATCAAAGGCCAGACTTACTGTTTAATAATTAAAATAGTAAATACTTCTCGGACATTCAATCCATTAAAGCTTATTGTGGATGTTTTACCATCAGCAGCCATTTGGCTGCACCAGCCACACGACACACCCAGAAGGTCCCCATAGCAATCGAACAATAAGATAAGAGTCAAGCCAAAATAGGGATTATTTTACAGACAACACCCCAGGAAATCCTTTCCTACAAATAGAGAGTAGATGGGAACTTAGCACGAGAAATAAACCACCAAACTCCCCAGATACCTAGGTATGGACCTTTTGTTAAAGAAGATAATTGGGTGATGGCTGTTTGATTGGAAGGGCACAGGTTGGTGCACTACATACAGATTTGTTTGATTGCAAACAGCTTTAGAATTTTTTTTCCGGCAATGAATTGAAATCAATTATTGTAAACAGATTCACTGCAGAGGATAGGCGCAAAGCTGAAATGGAGAAAGAAGAACAGAAAAGTAAGGTAGTTGCCCATTAGTTAGATATAAAGGTAGATTAGACGTTCGTCTGTAGACCAATGTATAATCATCTACTATCTATAGCCCTGCAGTCGTTTTCACTTCTAATGTTCCTTCGTGGTCACGTCTGAATTATTGGATAACAAAAGAGAATGGAGAGGCGGTTCTTTCAGCAGTGCCCAACATAGCAGGAATGTCAGAAGGTGAGTTCTTAATGTATGGCCCCTTAAACACTAATCATTAATTGATTAAAAACATCTCATGTTGGTAGTAGTAAGGGTTCCTACTAAGCCAACAATACCACATATAAACGTCAGAATTGGAAAATCTACAAACATCAGCCCTATAATTACTTAACAGGTTGAACATTAAATGTTGACATTTATTTGAATTAAAATTAAAATGTTACTTCATGTAACTTTATTAGGTGTTTTGTTCTGTAAGGTGAGATTTAGACTTGGGATATATTTATAAACTGTATTTGTTTAGAAAGGAATGTGGTTTACAACAGGACGGACTGACTGCCATTTCAGTGTCAACTAGACAGGTGATATGGTACACTAGGGAGATTCAATAAAGTTCTATCGTTTAAATGGTGCTACTTTGCCCCAACCAATCAGATGTTAGCTTTCAAATGTTACATAGTTCTGATTGGTGAGGCAAAATTGTACCATGTTTAACGATAAGAACTTTTTTGAATTAACCCTCATATGTGAGAAAACGGTTTTCTTTATGTGGAAATGTACAGAGTAGGGCCAGTAGCTAGAGAAAAGGATGCGTAAAACATTCCACCTAAGGAGGATATTTCACATGGCAAGAATGTATCTTAAAAACTATCAAATTATAAGAAGGATCCAATACTGTTCCTCCAGACCCTGTTAAACATCATAGCAATAAAATTGCAGTAGAGGCAAAAAAAAGGAAGAGAAAATTCTCATGACATGGATGCCTTGAAGCTGAAGTCCTGAGTTCGATTCCACCTTGGACAAATCTGCAAGGAGTTTGTATGTCTCCCGTGCTTGTACATCATAAAGCATTAATGATAGGTTGTAGGTGTTAATAATGTGATTTAGATTGTAAGCTCCTCAGGGCAGGGCCTGAGTGAATGTTTACATGTAATTGTAAAGCGCCATAATAGTAGATTGTTAGCGACTATAAATCCACAATAACAAGATAATTGAAAAATGGGGTTGATATCTACCTGAGTGGGGCCCTATGGTGTTAATATCAGGGTGAACACCCTTCAAGCATTTCCAACAAACAACTAATAAACGTAATTTTACTCTACATACCTGATCAAGTTTACCAGTTGTTCCATGGTTAAAATGATTGGTGTCTCCTGACTAACCAAGATTGAGGACAGTTACAAGTAAGAAGACAGATGCAGGTCTAGTGGAGACAAGTTAGACTTTGGCAATGCGGCCACCCGTCCCTATCTGGAATCATTTAAAACTTACAGAACCACCATCTCGGAAAGTTGCTGCCATAGTAGTATATCACTGCCAAGGCGGTGGTTGACACAGCTAAGAAAAACGGTACAATTGTCACTTCTTCTCCACGCTAGATGAAAAGCCTGGACCACTGGCTTGGCACCACCTCTGGAGAAAAGAAAACCCTTCTTGTTGCAGAATTATTTCAAATAAATGGCAAGTTGGAGTATAGCGCACACTTCTTTATAACAGTAATCAATTGAAAAGTGGTTGTGAACATTAAATTGGCCAGCCAGTGTCGGGATGGATGTTGGGGGCCCAACTGAAAATTTGAGATCAGGGGCCCACAAGGATGCGTTTTAGGGGCCCCCCCCCCCACCTAACATTTCATATCGCTATGACACAAATTCACATATCTATCTTACTCCTTACGTACTCCTGGTATTTATATTTTAGCAGGTTTCTCTGTTCTCTTGGGTTTATGGGCTGCTTCACTTATAACGCTGTGGGACAGTTTGACATAAAGTGGGCATATGATACAGGAAGACAGATTACAGACGGATTAGACTATTCTCTTACCATATACTGTTAGGTGAAAACTGTATTTGTTTGCATTACTCCCTACTAGTCAACCAGAAGACTACTGAAGGTTCCACTGTCCACCATCTCCAATGATGTGCTCCAGTGTAAGTTCTTGAGAAGGTGGATTCTTCCAAGAATCTAGATCTGTATTTGTTTCTCCGGGATCCTCTCGTAAACCGAGGCCACTATTCCTCAGTGGGGACATGGGTTTCAAAGACGTCCCTAGTGGTGAAATCCACGAGGAATCTGGGGTTCCAGATGTATTTTGCACTATTATCCCTTGGACTTGGTAAATGTGCTTGGCTTGAAAGAACTCCGCATAGACGAAAACGAACAAAAGTTAGGTTGGAAAATGCCTGCTGAACAGGGAATGCTGGAGTTGTAGTTTTCAAACATCTGTCAGGGTTTTAACGCATTGTTAGCTTCCTAAACAATCCTCATATCTCAATCTCTTTTACCCATTTCCATTCCTTTAACACCATTGACAACTGATTTTTACACTGTATAATTATTTTACACTATATACAAATTGATTTTTTTAAAGCATCACCATAAAAAAAATATGATGTCACAATCAGTAAAATGCCAAAAATGTTCTATTTATCCAAATTCTTAAAACATCCAGGTACCCATAATGCATCTTACACCAAGGATAATAATAGAGAAAAATATACAAGGAATGAATGTATGTACCGAAGTACGAGTAAAGGAGAACAAGAGTCTGACTTGTTCCTCTCAGTAATGATCTTACCTGCCTGTGCCAAACAGAGGAGAACCCCACAGTTACAGGTCCATCCTATTGATACGTTAAACCCAAGGGCTCGTTTTTCAGTTGCCGGTAAAATTCTCTTCCAACCTTCGTCAGTTTTTCTGATGTTTTCCTCACAAACAGCACAAAGAGAATGAATGAAAATATCCCCTAATGTCTTATGGACAATTACAAGGCTGTGACTGGGAAGGGGAACTCCAAATGCCTGACGGCCAATTAGAAATTCCCATGGTATTTTTTTTACATTTGTCCTTGGTTATGCGTTATTTGGGCACTACCACCCCACCCTCCAACTATGAAGGGCACCGTGCCAATTGCATTGGCACCTAAACAAATGCGAAGTTTTGATAACAGACACAATGGTGAAAGAAAACAGCCAAACAATCCTCTACATAACATGCTGGGAAGTTGTCACTTTACATTTTAACTCCACAATCGTTAAAACCACCTACATTATAATAGGTTTGTGTATTAGAGGGTACTTAGATTGTAAGCTGTTTGGGTCAGGCAGTGTGTGATAATAGGATGGCCGAACCATGAACTGGTCAAATAGTTCGGGCAGAAACTAGTTCGTTTTCCGAAACTCGGGCTGTATTTTCGATAATATTTTAAAAAATTCGATAATAATAAAACCTCGAATATATTATAACGTTCGGAACCCTGTAATGTACGTTCGGTAACCCTTAAATGTTGTATCGTTCGGTAACCCGTTTAATGTATCGTAGGTAACCCTGTAATGTATCGTTCGGTAACCCTGTAAGTATCATTCGGTAAACCCTGTAATGTAGTCGGTAACCCTGTAATGTATCGTTTCGGTAAACCCTGAATGTCTTCGTTCGGTAACCTCTATGTATCGTTCGGTAACCTGTAATGTATCGTTCGGGAAACCCTGTATGTATTCATTTGGTAAACCCTCTAATGTATCGTTCGGTAACCTGTAATGTATCGTTCGGTAAACCCTCTAATTGTATAGTTCGGAAACCCTGTAATGTATCGTGCGGTAACCCTCAACTGTATCATTTGGTAACCCTCTAATTGATCGTTCGGTAAACCCTGTATGGCTCGTTCAGTAACCTCTAATATACGGTCGGTAACCCCGAATGGATCGTTCGGTTAACCCTGTAATGTATCGTTCGGTAACCTCTAATGTATCGTCGGTTAAACCTCATGTATCGTTCGGGTAAACCCTCTAAGTATCGTTTCGGCCAACCTCTTAAGATATTGTTCAGTAACCATCAAATGTATTCATTCGGTAACCCTCTAATGTATCGTTCGGTAACCCTGTAATGTATAGTTCAGTAACCCTTTTAATATCGTTCGGTAACCCTAGAATGTACGTTCGGTAACCCTGGTAATGTATCGTTCGGTAACCCTTTCTAATGTATCGTTCGGAACCCTCTAATGTATAGTTCGGTTAAACCTCTAATGTATCGGTGGAACCCTCTCTAATGTATCGCTCGGGTAACCCGTATTGTAATTGTATCATTTGGAACCTTAATGATGGTTCGATAACCATCTACTGATATCGTTCGGTCATAACCTATAATTTATGTTTTTGGTAACACTCTAATGAGCGTTATGGGTAACCTATAAGGTATCTTCGGTAAACCCTCTAATGTAGCAATGATTCCTCCAAATTCGCATTCATTCTCGTGTTAACCCTCCCAATTTAGGTGGGTTTTCATAACCCTGTTAAGTTAGTGCTGATTTTGCCAACCATTGAATGTAGCATTAGTTTTTGGTAACCTCGAATGTAAGCATGCAGAAACCCCACAAATTGCCAGATCGTGGGAAGGAATGTTTTAAACAAGTTTGGTGGGTGATTGATAGTGACATGTCCCCAGACCATTTCCAGGTGCCACAGCCATTTACAGGAAGTACATTGTAGTTTAACTGTTAGGTCCCTGAACCTTTCCAAACCAATGGTCTCCCATAGACTATAATGGTTCGTCCGATCTTACCCCAAAATTTACTGAGTTCGGTATTCGTAAACGAACCGAACTCACTAAGTTCGGTATCTCTAATGGATAATATAAACACAACATCACCTTTGAGGCTCCATAAGTGTATAATGTTTGTCCTTACACACCACTGGGTGTTCTCTGTAATTGCGAACCTTTATTTAAATCGAATGAAGCTGAGCTGGATTAGCCCAATTTACTTTGTGCAGGAGAGAGGAAAATATCATATGACAGGTGTGAAAACTAGAGAGGACGTGGGCGTGTTTAAAGGGAAACGTTCCATTAATCCAGTGAAATCAATGTGGTTTATAGGAAAGGGACAGGGAATTTTTAGCACTGCAATTGGAGAGAAGTATGTTTCCTGTATGAAGTTAACATACATGAGTCATTGGTTCATAACAAGTGATTGGTAAATATTTATTACAATCAATTGCTTCAACAAGTTGGTCTATTTTTTGTTAATTTTGATTCTTAAAGGGCATGTCGTCCTTGAAAACAATTAAATGGTCAAATTGTCAGTAACCGGCCCCCCAACCTCAACTGAATATTCAGCCTCATTATACTCTGTATTATAGCCAGATATTTAAAAGGGCATGGTCCACTGCCCAAAACCACTCCCGGAGGCCCAGATATGCGGCAGGTCCTATATGGACTCTGCAGTACTCCTGGGGGCGTTTTTTGGATTTAGGGGGGGGATAGCCAGTTTAGAGACACCAGATGGTGAGCTGGATGTAAGTTAAGGAAAGGACTGCTTGTGAAGGTTCTCAGTCATCCAGATCAGGATATATGTTGTAGTCAATTAGATCAAACGGAACTTGAAATGTAGTTCGTGCAATACAGTTCGCTAGTCCAGAAGCCGACTGGCTTTTCAATTCAGAATGACTGTGGACAAAGAGAATCTGGCAGGTTAGTACCTGGAAAAATCCCAATAGCTGAGTTCACTAACACTCAGCACTATCGCAAGTGAACACGCCATGTTAAGTGGAGTTTGGCTAGGCTAGAGTGTATAGACTATGCTAATTGGGGAATTTTCCAGGGGTACAAATAATGCCACAGATTCTTGTACAAGTCATTTGGAATTGAGAGAGCCGTCGGGTGACTAGCGGAAAATGTCTTCAAAACTACATTTTCAAGTCCAGTTGATCTATTGAATACAACAGATAAGGGTAAAGGATTCAATACACTACACATGGGGCCAGAGTGGGGGGAGGGGAATTGGAATCTAGTTTTGGGGGTGGACATGCCCTTTAAGGAAAGTATTGTCCCCCAATCGGTTAGCTAATGGGGCCCATACACACAAATGTTATGTTCCAGCAGTACAATCGATCGATCGCATGATAGAAATATTCCTGTTGGCCAGATCATAAAAAAAATTTCATGCACCCATACACGGGACGCCAATTGTACAATCAGCTGAATCATACGACTGGGTATTGTGGATTTGATAGCGTATGATGCCCATAAGCTGGCCTTCTCAATGTAGCCAATTAATGATGGACATCTGACAACAAATTTCACGCTCAATGAGGACTGCTGTTTTACCTGATGGCTCCTTTGCACATGCTAAAGCTTCTGAAATCTCTTTAAGCAGAGAGAGGTGGCAATAAGGACCCATAAGGTTCTGATAACAGTGAATAGTTCCATAGTATTGGAGGTGTGTATAAGGACATACGTCCATCTAGTCCAACCTTTATACCCTACCAAATGTGTATAACAGTTACATAGGAACATAGTATGGAGGGTGATATAAGACATATGTCCATCTTAGTCCCAACCTTTATACCCTACATAATGTCTGTATAACAGTTACATAGTAACCATAGTATTGGAGGTTGTATAAAGACATATATCCATTAGTCCAACCTTTATACCCTATACCATAAGGTCTGTAAACAGTTACATAGTAACATAGTATTGGCAGGTTGTATAAGAGCAATGCTCCATCTATCCAACCTTTATACCCTAACCATATGTCTGTTATAACCAGTTACATAGTAACATCGTATGGAGGTTGTATAAAGACATAAGTCCATCTATCCAACCTTTATACCCTAACCAACTGTCTGTATAACAGTTAAAATAGTAACACTAGTATTGGAGGTTGTTAAAGACATACGTCCATCAGTCCAACCTTTATTACCCTACCATAATGTCGTCTAACAGTTACATAGAACATAGTATTGGAGGTTGTATAAAGACATTAGCCATCTAGTCCAACTTTATACCCTACCCATAATGTCTGTATAACAGTTTCATAGTAACATAGTATTGGAGGTTGTATAAGACAAACGTCCCACTAGTCCAACCTTATACCCTACCTATAAGTCTGTAAAACAGTTACATATAATAACATAGTATGAGGTTAGTATAAGACATACGTCCACTAGTCCAACCTTATACCCTACCATAATGTCTGTCTAACAGTTACATAGTAACAGAGTATGGGGTTGTATAAAGACATACGTCCCTCTGCAACCTTTTACCCTACCCATAATGTCGGTCTAACAGTTACATAGAACATAGTATTGGAGGTTGTATAAAAGGACATTACGTCCATCTTGTCCAATCTTATACTCCTACCCCATAATGTCTGTATAACAGGTAACATAGTAACATAGTTATTGGAGGTTGAATATTGATAAAGAATACGTCCATCTAGTCCAACCTTATAACACCTACCCATAATGTCTGTAAACAGTACAAGTAACATAGTATTGGAGGGTTTTATAAAGACATTACTGTCAGTGCTACGTCTGCACTTTATACAAATAACAAATATAGTCATGATTCTAGGCCTCATACTATTATCGACTATGGTAACATATTTAAAGAGGTTTTACTATACATTACGTTCATGTGAAAAGCTTCCAACATTATACGTCAAGTACCCATGAAGTGTATAACAGTCTAACTGTCAATCATGTATTGAGGTTGATCAATTACGATTAGCAAAGCGTCACTTATCCACCACTGTCAATAACGCTCTCTCCATTGCCCATAATTAAACAGTACATGTAGACACTAATAGGCAGTTGTACAAAAGCACATATTTTTAAGTGCTACTATCTGGTCCAATTATACACACACTACGAAATAATGATCTGAATACATTACGTAGTGCCCAAACATAGTTGGCGATATGATAAAAATCTGTCACCTTAGCTATATTGTTGTATAACAGGGGTTACATTAGTAAATGTAATTGGAGGTCTGTATAAAGACATGACATCATCCAATATACGCCTCCATACAGTCTGTGCAGGTAGTAACTCAGTATTGGAGGTCCTGAACAGCCATAACCCTTTCCAACCTTTTCTCATGTAATGTCTAAACAGTTACCGATATAGCAGTACTTTGCAGTTACTAACATCGTCATCTATCAACACTGGATACCATATAAGCTCCCCCATAATGTCTGTATAAACAGTTAATAGTAACATAGATTGGGAGGTTTGTATAAAGAATTACGTCCATTAGTCCAACTTTATACCTACCTCATAAAGGTCTGTATACAGTTACCATAGTAACATAGTATTGGAGGTTGTAAAGACATACGATCACATCTAGTCCAACCTTATACTACCCATAATGTCTGTATACAGTTTACATAGCGAACATGTATGGAGGTTGAATAACACATACGGCCATCTAGTCCAACCTTATACCCTACCTTTCTTATGTCTGATAACAGACTAGTAACATAGTATTGGAGGTTGTATAAAGACATACATCCATTCTATTCCAACCTTTAACACCTACCCAATAATGTCTGTATAACAGGTTACATAGAACATAGTATTGGAGATGTTAAAGAGATACAGTCCATTATGTCAACCTTATACCCTACCATAATGTCTGTATTAACAGTTAATAGTAACATATATGGAGGGTTGATTAAAGACATACGTCCATCTAAGCCAACCTTTACACATACCACAGAATGTCTGTTTAACAGTACCATAGTAACATAGTATTGGAGGTTGATAAAGACATACGTCACTAGTCCAAACCATTTATACCCTACCATAATGTATGTATAACAGTTCCATAGTAACATAGTATTGGAGGTTGTATAAAGACATAGTCCATCAGTAAACCTTGTAACCCTACCCATAATGTCTGTACTAACAGTACAATAGTAACATAGTTGAAGGTGTATATAAGACATACTCAATTATTCCAACCTGTTATACCTACTCCATAATGTCTGTTTATAACAGTTACATAGTAACATAGTATTGGAGGTTGTATAAGACATACGTCCATTATAGTCAACCTTGATACACTAACCTATAATGTCTCTAAAGTTAACATAGTAACAAGTATTGGCAAGTTGTCATAAAAGACATTTACGACCATCTAGTCCAACATTTATACCCTACCCAATAGTCTGTAATAAAGTTATATAGTAACATAGTATTGGAGGTTGTATAAAGACATACGTCAATTAGTCCAACCTTATACCCTACTATAGTCTGTATAACAGTAACATAGAAACAGTAGTATTGGAGGTTGTATAACGACAACGTTCATCTAGTCAACCTTTATACCCTACCCATAATGTACTGTTCTATACAGTTACCATAGTAACATAGGATTGGAGGTGTATAAAAGACATAGTCCATCTAGTCCAACTTATTACCCTGACACATAATGTATCCGTATTAACAGTTACATAGTGAACATAGTATTGGGGTTGATGAAAAAGACAACGTCCATTCTATCCAACCTTTATACCCTCACATAACTGTCTGTATAACAGTTACATAGTAACATAGGTATTGGAGGTTGAATAAAGGACATACGTCCTTATCTAGATCCACCTTATACCTACCCATAAAGTCTGTTATAACGTTCATAGTACATAGTATTAGAGGTGGTATAAAGACATACTCCATCATAGTCACCTTTATACCCTACATAATGTCTGTATAATCAGTACATAGTAACATAGATTGGAGGGTTGTTAAAGACATTACGTCATTATAGGCACCTTATACCCCATGCCCAAATAGATGTATATTACATAGTTAACATAGTATTGAGGTTGTATAAAGACATACTCCAATTAGTCAATATTATTACCTACCCATAATGTACTGTCGAACAGTAACATAGTAACATTAGTATGCGAGGTTTTAGAAGACATACTTCAATTAGGTCCTACTTTATACCTACCCATAAGTGTCTGTAACAGTTAATAGTAACATAGTATTGGAGGTTTATAAAGAATAATCCCATCTAGTCCACCTTTATCCCTACTACATAATGCTGTTTCACAGTTACATAGTAACAAGTATTGGAGGTGTATAAAGACTACGTCATACTAGTCCAATCTTTATACACTACCGATAAGGTCTGATGTGTAAACAGTTAAATAACATAGTATTGGAGGTTGTATAAAGACATAGTCATTAGTCCAACTCTTTATACCCCTACCCATAATGTCTGTATAACAGTTACATAGTACAGTATTGGAGGTTGTATAAAGACCAAACGTTCCATCTAGTCCAACCTTTATACCCTACCTATAATGTCCTGATAACAGTTACATAGTAACATAGTATTGGAGGTTGTATAAAGACATACTCCATCTAGTCCAACCTTTATACCCTACCCATAATGTCTGTCAACAGGTACAATAGTAACATAGTATTGGGGTTGTAGTATAAAGACAACGTCCATCTAGTCCAACCTTTATACACTACCATAATGTCTGTTGTATAACAGTTACATAGTAACATAGTATTGGAGGTTGTATAATAGAATAAGACTCCCTTCTAGTCCATATCTTTATACCCTACCCATAAGTATGTGATAAGTAACATAGTAACATAGTATTGGAGGTTTCATAGAAGACATACGTTCATTAGTCCTACTTTAACCCTACCCACGTAATGTCTGTCTAACAGTACATAGTAACTAGTATTGGGGTTGTATAAAGACATACGTCCACTTAGTCAACCTTTATACCCTCCCCATAAGTCTGTATAACAGTTTACATTGGTAAAATAGTATTGGAGGTTGTATATAAGACAAAACGTCCATCTAGTCCAAATTTTATACCCTACCATAATGTCTGTATAACGTTACATAGATACATAGTATTGGAGGTTGAATAAAGACATACGTCCATCTAGTCCAACCTTATAACCTACCCATAATGTCGGATGTCAACCAGTTACAATAGTAACACGTATTGGAGGGTTGATAAAGACATACGTCATCTAGTTCAACCTGTCTATACCCGGACCCATAATAGTCTGTACTAACAGTACATAGTAAAATTAGTATTGGGGTGTTTGTTATAAAGACATACCGTCCATCTAGCCAAATCTTTATACCCTACCCATAATGTCGATAACCAGTTACAAGTACAAGTATTGGAGGTTGAATATAAGAATTACGTCCATCTAGTCCAACTTTTACCCTACATATGTCATATAATACAGAATTGTGGAAGGCACTCCAATTAGGTAATTTAAACTACATTTTGGGAGTGCTATGATCTGCGTCAAATATGCTTATACAAACATAAGAAAAGTATAATCAATGCACATTCATAGGCCCAATTAAAATATATATGATCTCACACTGGCATACTTGTATAAACAAAGGGGTTAGTATACATTATTGTGATCAATGAAAAGGAAAAGGCGTCTTTGCCAACCTGACGTCAGGCTAACCCCTGAGTCTGGCTCCTAACTGTCTACTTTGTACCAGATTAGTTTTAACTGTCATCGCATTAGCAAACCTTAGTCTCAATCCTTACACACGGTATAACCATATAGGAGAGTTGAATAAAGCTCCTCTAGTCCAACCTTTATCCCATGTTAATGTCTGTATAACAGTTACATAGTAAACATAGTATTGGAGGTGTATAAAGTAAAGACATATACGTCCATCTAGTCCAACCTTTATACCCTACCCATAACTGCTGTATAACAGTTACATAGTAACATGTATAGTTGGAGGTTGAATAAAGACATACGTTCATCTAGTCCAACCTTATACACTACCTATAATGCTGTATAACAGGACATAGTACAATAGTATGGAGGTTGTATAAAGACATAATCATCTAGTCCAACCTTTATACCCTACCCATAAGGTCTGTATAAAAGTACATATAGTAACATAGTATTGGAGTTGTATATAAAGACATACATCCATCTATTCACACCTTATACCCTACCCATAATGTCTGTATAACAGGTTACATAGTTACATAGTATTGGATGGTTGAAATAAAGACATACGTCCATCTAGTCTCAACCTTTATACCCTACCCATAAGGTTTGTATAACAGTTACATAGTAACATTAGTATGGAGGTTTGAAAAAGACATACGTCCATCTAGTCCAACTTTATACCCTACCCATAATGTCTGTAAACGTACATAGTAAACATAGTATTGGAGGTGTATAAAGACAGACTCCATCTAGTCCAACCTTTATACCCTACCCAAATGTCTGCTATAAAACAGTTACATAGTAAACATAGTTTGAGGTGTAATAAGGACATACGTCCATCTAGTCAACCTTTATACCCTACCCATAATGTCTGTATAACAGTACATAGTAACATAGTATTGGAGGTTGTATAAGACATACATCCATCTATTCCAACCTTATACCCTAACATAATGTCTGTATAAAATTACATAGTAACATAGTATATTGGGGTGTATAAAGGACATACGTCCATCTAGTTACCTTATACCCTACCCATTAATGCTGCTGTATAACAAGTACATAGTAACATAGTAGGTGAGGGTTGTGATTAAAAGACATCCTCCATTAGTCCAACCTATTACCCTACCCATAATGTCGTATAACAAGTTACATAGTAACATAGTATGGAGGTTGTATAAAGACATACGTCCATCTAGTCCAACCTATATCCAACACTTAAGTGTCTGTATAACAGTACATCGTAACATAGTATTGGAGGTGTGTATAAAGACATACGTCATTAGTCAAACTTTATACCCTACCCATACTGTACTTGGATAAACAGTTACATTAACATAGTATTGGAGGTGTATAAAAACATTACGTCCATCTAGTCCAACCTGTGTCATACCCATAACCATAATGTCTGTTGATAAAGTTACATAGTGACATATGAATTGTGAGGGTGAGAGCAACGACATGACGTCCATCTTAAGGTCCACGACCTTTAACCCACCAGGAATGTCTACTGTTATTAACAAGTTACCATAGTAAATAGTATTGGAGTGTTGATATAAAGCATACGTCATTAGTCCAACCATTATACCCTACCCAATAAGTTCTGTTAACGTAACATAGTACATAGTATTAGAGGTTTATAACGACATACGTCATCGAGTCTACCTTTAACCTACCCATAATGTATGCTTATAAAGTGTACATAGAACATAGGATGGAGGTTGTATAAGACATCACGTCCATCTAGCAATATCCCCCCATGTTATACCATACCAAGTAATTTGGAGCACTCAATTAGACAGTACATAGTAACAATTAGGATTGGAGTGTATGATTGGCATATCTATAAAACATACGACAGATTATCCAACCTCTTTAGCCAATACAATGTCTATATTAACATGGCAATTATCGTAAACAGGTTAGTATATCGTGATATGAATAAACATACTCCAACAAGTCTAGTACAACCCCAGTCTGAGTCACCAGCTTACCCTATGTTCGTAAATGTTACTTTGTACATTAGGATTAGAATAAGCATAATGCGTTCCTTCTACCACATGACCATATATAAGGCCTCTACCCTTAAAATGGTCGATACAGTGTAATAGTAACATGTATTGGAGGTTGTATAAAGAAGATTCCATCATAGTCTCAACCTTTATACCCTACACCATAATGTCTGATAATAGGTTACATTAGTAAACCATAGTATGTGGAGGTTGAATAAAGAGAATACGTTCAATCTAGTCCAACATTTATACCCTGCCCATAATGCTGTCATAACAAGATTGTGCCCAATTAGATTTCAACTATGTGAATGCACTGAGGATATTATAAAGACATAAGACATCTAGTCCACATGGCCTCTTCTATTATCGCCACCTGCATAATGTCTTATAACAAGGTTCTCTAGTAGTATTGACGGTTGATACACATAGTCACTAGTCACTTTGACACTACAAAGCTTATAACAGTTACTAGTCATTATGAGGTTGTACACTCAGTCCTGAGTCTAGTCCTAACCTTTACCATTCTACCCTAATGTCCGTTACAATGGCAGTTATCATATACTTTAAGCTGAGACTATACGGCTCTTTCCCCTTTACTCCCATACATGTCGTTATAAACAGTTACATCGTAAATAGTATGGAGGTTGTAAATAAAGACATTACTGGTCCATCTGGATAGCCTTACTTTTATACCCTACCCATAATATCGATTATGAACATTTTAAACATAGCAACTAGTATTGGAGGGTGATAAAGACATACGTCCATTCGAGTCCAACACCTGTTACCCTACCATAATGTCTGTATAACCGTTACCTAGTAAACATAGAATTGGAGTGCTATAAAGGACATACGGCCATCTGGCCAACCGTTTATTACCCTACCCATAATGTCGGTTTTATAACAGTTACATAGTAACATAGATGGAGGTTGTATAAGGACATTACGTCCATCTAGGCCTAGCCACCTTATTACCCACCCATAATCGTCTGTAAACAGTAACATAGTACACATAGTATTGGAGGCTTGATCTAAAGCAACGTACATCTAGTCCAACCTTTATACCCTACCCATAATGTCTGTTTATAACAGTACAAGTAACATAGTATTGGAGTTGTGTATAAAGATCATCGATCCAATCTAGTTCCATACCTTTATACCCTACCATATGTCGTATAAACAGCTTACTATTAGAAATAGTATTGAGGTTTGTATAAAGACTAAGTGCCATATAGTTACTACCTTTTATACCCGTACATATGCTTTCTGTATTAAAACAGTTACATCGTAGTAACATAGTATTGGAGGTTGTTATAAGACATTCGCAATTCTAGTCCACAATTATACCCTACCCATAATGTTGTTATAAAGTACATAGAGTAACATCGTATTGGAGGTTTGTTAAAGACATACGTCCATTCTAGTCCAAACCTTTATACCCTCCCATAATGTCTGTATAACAGTTACATAGTAACATAGTATTGGAGGTTGTATAAAGACATATGTCCATCTAGTCCAACCTTTATACCCTACCCATAATATCTGTATAACAGTTACATAGCAACATAGTATTGGAGGTTGAATAAAGACATACGTCCATCTAGTCCAACCTTTATACCCTACCTATAATGTCTGTATAACAGTTACATAGTAACATAGCATTGGAGGTTGTATAAAGACATACGTCCATCTAGTCCAACCTTTATACCCTACCCATAATGTCTGTATAACAGTTACATAGTAACATAGTATTGGAGGTTGTATAAAGACATACGTCCATCTAGTCCAACCTTTATACAGACATTATGGGTAGGGTATA
>CM033476.1:325055847-325146157 GCA_019447015.1 Hymenochirus boettgeri | reverse complement strand
AGGAAATTCGTCAATCTAAGGTTCCAACTTTATACCCTACCCATAATGTCCCGATTTTTTATTTGTAAAACATGTACATAGAACATAGTATGGAGGTTGTATAAAACATACGTCCATCTAGGTCCAACCTTGTATACCTACCCATAATGTCTGTAAAACAGTTACATAGGAACATAGTATTGGAGGTTTATTATAAGACATACGTCCATCTAGTCCAACCTATTCAGCAATACTATGTTCCTGTCGAGAACGAGAGAAGCCCAGAATGAGGGGGGTGGGGTTGGGTTGGTGGTTCTGTTTTTTTTTTTTCCCTTTCACAGTAAAAAACCCTTTCCCATTGCAGCCAAACCTTTTTCTTTCAGTCTTCCGGGATGTCTGTGTCCTTTGACCTGTTCTTGGTGACACATGCCCCTAGTTTATTGTATGGCGTATGTTATTTTATCGCAATATTCACATAACAGTACGTCATACCCCAGCAGCGTTACTTACTGTCACACTCTCACATCCAAACACGTTTTGTCATTACAGGCTCTCTCCTCCATAGAAGTATAGAAATTCTCTTATGGGAGCTGTAATAGTATTGGTAGCTCCTACATGCACCTTTTGTCTGAATCTGTGGTTACATGATTAGTAGAATTTGAAGCAACGAGTTCCAGCATGTCAGATTTATGGGTGAGGTGATCATTGATACATTAACCTTGGTGGTGAAGATTAGACTTCTCTACATTCATGTTAGATTTGTATTACGCCTTTCATACTGTGGTGTCCCTTTAAATATTAAATGTAAATTTATGCTTTTTTGCATTTACAGCCGTAAACTTCCCCTTTTCACCAAGCCGAATGTCTGTATTATTAATATTGCTGTATAAAACTCATGGAACATTTCGATCTGTCTCTGGTTGTATCAATGTCCCATAGTCAGTGCAGTGGGTTCTACGTTCCATTCTGTAGGGCTCCTGGACAATTGACCTGCCAGTTTATTGTTATTTCTGGTTTGCTGTTCAGTCCTTACACAGTGAATCGGGTGTGAAAGAGACAGATCCCTACAGTGTTAAGTAAAGGTAAGATTGGATCTGGGTTACCTTAAATATCCACATGTAAGGGGGTCATCATCTAGGGGGATTAAAGCCAATGGGGCAATGTTTATTGTGACATGAGGCTGGGGGATACTGTCTCTGTAAATGGGTAACATAATTGTAAGGCACAGTGTATATGTTCAATGTTAAATACCAAATAGCTACCAAATCTGCTGGCATTCACTGCAGCAAAAAAAATCTAAACAAACCTTTGCCTTTTAGATATAGGCCATGATATTATTTATTGGCATTGCCCCTGTCCAGCCAATCAGATGTTCCCCTGAGCATCATCAAGGTGACCAGTTCAGTTTAGAGCTACCAGATAGGGGCCCATTAGCTAGAAATAGTGAAAGGTAAATGTTAATCAGTGCAGGGTTTCTGTGTTCTTCTATGTCCAACCTACAGCATATAAGTTCTTGAAATACAACTCCCAGCATACCCTCCTTCACAGCTAAAGGCTGCTGGGGACAATAGCTGGAATATGCAACCTACAGCGTTACTGAATTTGTTTCTTTGTCTTTTATGAGGGATCTGTTCAATTTTACATTAATATGAATGTTTTACTGAAATAAACGGTTGAATGAAGACTGCTGTGCCTGGCTATATCTGTGAAGATTAATGTAGAGACAGGAAATATTGAAAATGAAAGTGAAAGTTTAGGGGGCTTGGCTCTTGATAGTTCTACTTTACACGCTGGAACGTGGGGTTACCATGCACAGCACACGTACAGGCTGACTGCCCATATAACATACAGAGGAGTAGTAATACAAACATTTTCCACTAGGGGAGCCCTCTTTAACAGAGAAAATGATCCATCACTTAACTATCCTTATACTATATAAAACTAAAACCTTGTATGTCTGTGCGCATTCCCCCGGAATGAGCAAACCCAAACATGCCCCAGAACACCCCAACATCCTGCGCCTGCATTACCAGGACTCTTTAAAGCGTGTCTTTAATAAAGTGTGTATGTATGTATGTTCCTGAAAAACTAGGCTAGGCCCCCCTAATCATATGCACGTTGTTTCCTTTTATTCCGGATATATCCACTTATCGCATAGACACCGTGATTACATTGTAACCCAGTGTCTGTACCCCCCTATCTGCAATTTGGCAACAATTTTGGGGCGGGGTACAGTGGGGTCTTTCCCTAAACATCTGGGACTATTATGAGACTTGGCATCAACTGATTGTCCTGGATACTTACCGTCCAGTCATGCACTCCACGACTGACCAGTATCCTCCGTACATCTTGAGTCCCCCCTTCTGGGGAGTAGGAAACCACAAGGTACCCAAAACCTGAAATTGGCAGAAATCTTGGAGCCAGATAGGCGCTATGCATTTTCGATCCTTGTCTTGAGAGCTCTGAAACAATAGGGTAGACCACTCAAGGGGTACGGAGGATACTGGTCAGTCTTCACATATATTTGACACATGTGTTAACGCTCTAGTTTTTTTATCTACTATGAACAACATGATTTTGTAGAAAGATATTGAAATTTTTCTTCTGGATGATGATATATGACTTACGTATGCTGTTTTAGCCGGTATTTTTATATGTTTCACACCGGTATATGTTACAGGAAACTAAACCCAAATCTGCATACCCTATAATCTAAAAATATACGGTAATAATAAACCACCCTCCAGCCTGTAGGGGGTAGCAGTGTATTAACAGAAATGTAAAGCCCGCTATGCTGTTTGTAAATTCATTGAAAATACAATGATTATTTCTTAATATTTTTGCCATGTTGTGTTTCCTTAGAATGTGAGCAATTCCTTGTTTGAAGAGAAGGGGAAAAAATGAGTGAATTCGTGGAAAAGTTGTCACAGACGGTCAGTATTTTAAATGTAGTCATTATACAATTATACTAGGAATCGATCCTTAACATGCTGATTGGATACATACTTCTTCTACCAAGCACAGAAGCTTTTTAGGATATTCTACATAGACAGTGTGTTGGGTGACATTAAACCGCTCTCAAGATCTTTTCTTTAATCTTTGTTCTGACTTATAAGTATTCATATTATATAGATCATAATATAGATCAAGCCCAGGTGATTCAACTGAAGACCACAGATATACAAAAATGTGATGGGCTTGGACCATCTCCTATACAGACCCCCCACTCACACCGCCTCCTCCCACCTTAAAGCTTTTCTGAACTGGTACCAGGAAATTTTCTCGTTTAGTCTAATTTGTCACATAACCTTTCTTTATGGAATTTTTCAAGGTTTTTACCACATCATTCACAATGGTAATTTTGCCATATGGTGAGATCTCGGTGCTTTAAAATATGCCTAAAAAAATGGTTAAAGGGTAAGAAGTTTCACGTCAGTCAGCAAAAAAACCGAAACAAAACCCCCAGTATATTGGAACAAAACCGAATACCATCCATGTTAGAGCTCGCAAATTTGAATCCTATATAATAAAATGCAAGTGTGCGTCCCTGTGTCAGTGTGTGTGTGGCTGCTGCATCTACCCGATTGGCTGCTTCTTTTCCCTTCAGAGCAGAACAGCCAATCGGATCACAAGTTTGCATAAGGGGCGGGACCACAGACTACAGACTGCTGGCTGCTCTGGGTGGGTTGATTTCTTAAGTAACTCACAGTGTGAAAATTCTGTCCAGCTGCATTACGGGTCTGACACCAATAAACTGTACACACACCAGTTATGTTCTAAGATCTCTGGGTGGGGGACAGTGAGGCAGGGGGTAGCTGGTGGGGGTGTGTGTTGTCCTGGGCCCCAATGATATTAATCATGTGTCTGTGGGGGTTGTGAGGGGAGAGGTTGGACTAGACATCAGTGTTGGGTGAGGGTGGGGGGGGAGTCAGAAGCTCACTGACATGACACCATGCTAAATTAACCTCCTATTAACCAAAGGTGTCAGGGCTGGCGTGTAAAGCAAAGTGACAGAGGGGGGGGGGGCTGGGACAGAGGGGGTGGGGACCTAAGTCTGGGGCAGAGGGAGGCCTGGGTCTGGCGCAGAGGGGGGGCCTGGGTCTGGTACAGGGGGGGCTGGGACAGAGGGGGGGGGGGTGGACGAGGGGGGTCGGGACAGAGGGGGTTGGGACCTGGGTCTGGGACAGAGGGGGGGGGCCCTGGGTCTGGGACAGAGGGGGGGGGGTGGGTCTGGGACAGCAGAGGGGGGCTGGGACAGAGGGGGGGCTGGGTCTGGGACAGAGAGGGGGGTCTGGGACAGAGGGGGGTCTGGGTCTGGGACAGAGGGGGGGGCTGGGACAGAGGGGGGGTGGGTCTGGAGAGGGACAGAGGGGGGGGGGGGGGGGGCTTGGTCTGGGACAAGGGGGGGGCCCTGGGTCAGGGACGAGAGGGGGCCCTGACTCTGGGACAAAGGGGGGACCCTGGGTCTGAGACAGAGTGGGGGGCCCTGGGTCTGAGACCGGGGGGCCCTGGGTCTGGGGCGAGGAGAAGCCCTGGGTTGGGGCAGAGGAGGGGCCCGGGGACGATGGGGGACGCCTGGGTCTGGGACAGAGAGGGGGGGGCCTGGGTTGGGAAGAAGGGGGCCCTGGGTCTGGGGCAGAGGGGGGGCCTGGGTCTGGGCGAGGGAGGCTCTGGGTCTGGGACACTAAGAGGGAACTGGTGGGCCTTGTGGGACAATGGGAGGATGGCTGGGCGACTTGGGTTATAGTATAGTATTTGAGGTTGAATAAAGACATACGTCCATCCAGTCCAACCCATCTAGCAATATCCTCATTTCCTGCCTAACTGTTGATCCAGAGGAAGGCAAAAAAAAAAAAGCCCACCAAATTTATGAAGGGGGAAAAAATTCCTTCCTGACTCCAAGTGGCAATCGGAAATTTCCCTGGATCAACTCTACTTTATGTATCAATACCAGTAACTTGCAACATTCCTTGTTTGCAGAAACTCATCCAGCTTTTTTTTGAAACTGACCAATGAACCTGCCATTACAACGTCCACTGGAAGACAGTTCCATAGCCTTACCGTTCTCACAGTGAAAAACCCTTTCCGAGCTTGAAGCCTAAACCTTTTTTCTTCAAGTCTTAAGGGATGTCCTCGTGTCCTTTGACATGTTCTATTGGTGAACAATGCCCCAGATAGTTTATTGTATGGCCCGTTAATGTATTTATACACAGTAATCATATCCCCACGCAAGCGCCTTTTCTCCAGCGTACATAATTGTAACTTATCCAGTCTCTCTTCATATTTATATAGAAGTTTATATTTCTCTTGCATGGGAGCTGTAATAGTATGGTAGCTCCTACATTGCCACCTTCCTGTCTGAACTCTGTGGTTACATGATTAGTAGAATGTTTGAAGCAACGAGTTCCAGCATGTCAGATTTATGGGTGAGGTGATCATTGATTACATTAACCTTGGTGGTGAAGATTAGACTTCTCTACTCATTCATGTTAGATTTGTATTACGCCCTTTCATACTGTGCGTGTCCCTTTAAATATTAAATGTACATTTTATGCTTTTTTTGCATTTTTACAGCCGTAAACTTCCCCTTTTCACCAAGCCGAATGTCTGTATTATTAATATTGCTGTATAAAACTCATGGAACATTTCGATCTGTCTCTGGTTGTATCAATGTCCCATAGTCAGTGCAGTGGGTTCTACGTTCCATTCTGTTAGGGCTCCTGGAACTTGACCTGCCAGTTTATTGTTATTTCCTGGTTTGCTGTTCAGTCCTTACACAGTGAATCGGGTGTGAACGAGACAGATCCCTACAGTGTTAGAGTAAAGGTAAGATTGGATCTGGGTTACCTTAAATATCCACATGCTAAGGGGGTCATCATCTAGGGGGGATTAAAGCCAATGGGGCAATGTTTATTGTGACATGAGGCTGGGTGGATACTGTCTCTGTAAATGGGTAACATAATTGTAAGGCACAGTGTAATATGTTCAATGTTAAATACCAAATAGCTACCAAATCTGCTGGCATTCACTGCCAGCAAAAAAAATCTAAACAAACCTTTGCCTTTTAGATATAGAGCCATGATTATTATTAATTGGCATTGCCCCTGTCCAGCCAATCAGATGTTCCCCTGAGCATCATCAAGGTGACCAGTTCAGTTTAGAGCTACCAGATAGGGGCCCCATTAGCTAGAAATAGTGAAAGGTAAATGTTAATCAGTGCAGTAGGTTCTGTGTTCTTCTATGTCCAACCTACAGCATATAAGTTCTTGAACTACAACTCCCAGCATACCCTCCTTCACAGCTAAAGGCTGCTGGGGACAATAGCTGGAATATTGCAACCTACAGCTGTTACTGAATTTGTTTCTTTGTCTTTTATTGAGGGATCTGTTCAATTTTACATTAATATAGAATGTTTTACTGAAATAAACGGTTGAATGAAGACTGCTGTGCCTGGCTATATCTGTGAAGATTAATGTAGAGACAGGAAATATTGAAAATGAAAGTGAAAGTTTAGGGAGGCTCTGGCCTCTTGATAGTTCTACTTTACACGCCTGGAACGTGGGGTTACCATGCACAGCACACGTACAGGCATGACTGCCCCATATAACATACAGAGGAGTAGTAATACAAACATTTTCCACTAGGGGAGCCCTCTTTAACAGAGAAAATGATCACATCACTTAACTATACACTTTATACTATATAAAACTAAAACCTTGTATGTCTGTGCGCATTCCCCCGGAATGAGCAAACCCCCAAACATGCCCCCAGAACACCCCCAACATCCTGCGCCTGCATTACCAGGACTCTTTAAAGCGTGTCTTTAATAAAGTGTGTATGTATGTATGTTCCTGAAAAACTAGGCTAGGCCCCACTAATCATATGCACGTTGCTTTCCTTTTATCCGGATCATATCCACTTATCGCATAGACACCGTGATTACATTGTAACCCGAGTGTCTGTACCCCCCTATCTGCAATTTGGCAACAATTTTTGGGGCGGTACAGTGGGGTCTTTCCCTAAACATCTGGGACTATTATGAGACTTGGCATCAACTGATTGTCCTGGATTACTTACCCGTCCAGTCATGCACCTTCCACGACTGACCAGTATCCTCCGTACATCTTGAGTCCCCCCTTCTGGGGAGTAGGAACACCACAAGGTACCCAAACCTGAAATTGGCAGAAATCTTGGAGCCAGATAGGCGCTATGCATTTTCGATCCTTGTCTTGAGAGTCTCTGAACCAATAGGGTAGACCACTCAAGGGGTACGGAGGATACTGGTCAGCTCTTTTCACATATATTTGCACATGTGTTAACGCTCTAGTTTTTGTTAATCTACTATGACCAACATGTATTCTGTAGAAAGATATTGAAATTTTCTTCTGGATGATGATATATGACTTACGTATGCTGTTTTTAGCCGCGTATTTATATATGTTTCACACCGGTATATGTTTACAGGAAAACTAAACCCAAATATGCATACCCTTATAATCTAAAAATATACGGTAATAATAATACCACCTCCAGCCTGTAGGGGGTAGCAGTGTATTATAACAGAAATGTAAAGCCCGCTATGCATGTTTGTAAATTCATTGAAAATACAATGATTATTTCTTAATATTTTTGCCATGTTTGTTTTTCCTTAGAATGTGACCTGCAATTCCTTGTTTGAAGAGAAGGGGAAAAAATGAGTGAATTCCGTGGAAAAGTTGTCACAGACGGTCAGTATTTTAACATGTAGTCATTATACAATTATACTAGGAATCGATCCTTCAACATGCTGATTGGATACATATCTTCTTCTACCTAAGCACAGAAGCTTTTTACAGGATATTCTACATAGACAGTGTGTTGGGTGACATTAAACCGCTCTCAAGATCTTTTCTTTAATCTTTGTTCTGACTTATAAGTTATTCATATTTATATAGATCATATATATAGATCAAGCCCAGGTGATTCAACTGAAGACCACAGATATACAAAAATGTGATGGGCTTGTACCATCTCCTATACAGACCCCCCACTCACACCGCCTCCTCCCACCTTAAAGCTTTTCTGAACTGGTACCAGGAAATTTTCTCGTTCTAGTCTAATTTGTCACATTAACCTTTCTTTATTGGAATTTTTCAAGGTTTTTACCACATCATTTCACAATGGTAATTTTGCCATATGGTGAGATCTCGGTGCTTTATAAATATGCCTAAAAAAATGGTTAAAGGGTAAGAAGTTTCACGTCAGTCAGCAAAAAAACCGAAACAAACCCCCAGTATATTGGAAACAAACTCGAATACCATCCATGTTAGAGCTCGCAAATTAGAATCCTATATAATAAAATGCAAGTGTGCGTCCCTGTGTCAGTGTGTGTGTGGCTGCAATCTACCCGATTGGCTGCTTCTTTTCCCTTCAGAGCAGAACAGCCAATCGGATCACAAGTTTGCATTAAGGGGCGGGACCACAGACTACAGACTGCTGGCTGCTCTGGGTGGGTTGATTTCTTAAGTTAACTCTTCACAGTGTGAAAATTCCTGTCCATGCTGCATTACTGGGTCTGACACCAATAAACTGTACACACACCAGTTATGTTCTAAGATCTCTGGGTGGGGGACAGTGAGGCAGGGGGTAGCTGGTGGGGTGTGTGTTTGTCCTGGACCCCAATGATATTAATCATGTGTCTGTGGGGGGTTGTGAGGGAGAAGGTTGCACTAGACATCAGTGTCTGGGTGAGGGTGGGGGGAGTCAGAACTGCTCACTGACATGACACCATGCTAAATTAACCTCCTATTAACCAAAGGTGTCAGGGCTTTCTGTAAAGCAAAGTGACAGAGGGGGGGGGCTGGACAGGGGTGGGACCTAAGTCTGGGGCAGAGGAGGGGCCTGGGTCTGGCGCAGAGGGGGCCCTGGGTCTGGTACAGAGGGGGGCTGGGACAGAGGGGGGGGCTGGGACAGAGGGGGGTCTGGGACAGAGGGTTGGGACCTGGGTCTGGACAGAGGGGGGGCCCTGGGTCTGGGACAGAGGGGGGGGGGCTGGGTCTGGGACAGAGGGGGGGCTGGGACAGAGGGGGGCTGGTCTGGGACAGAGAGGGGGGTCTGGACAGAGGGGGGTCGGGGTCGGGACAGAGGGGGGGGCTGGGACAGAGGGGGGGTGGTCTGGACAGGGACAGAGGGGGGGGGGGCTTGGTCTGGGACAAAGGGGGGGGCCCTGGGTCAGGGACAGAGAGGGGCCCTGACTCTGGGACAAAGGGACCCTGGGTCTGAGACAGAGTGGGGGGCCCTGGTCTGGACAGGGGGGCCCTGGGTCTGGGGCAGAGGAGAAGCCCTGGGTCTGGGGCAGAGGAGGGGCCCGGGGACAGATGGGGGACCCTGGGTCTGGGACAGAGAGGGGGGGCACTGGGTCTGGGACAGAAGGGGGCCCTGGGTCTGGGGCAGAGGGGGGGCCCTGGGTCTGGGACAGAGGGAGGACTCTGGGTCTGGGACACTAAGAGGGAACTGTGGCCTTGGGACATGGAGGATGGAGGCACTCTGGGCTTCTAGCGCCTGTTATTGTAACAGGCTTAATGTCTAGTTAACAATATAAAGGCCATGGAATATCTCACGGCATAGCTCAGGGGAAAGCAGGGGAAATACGAGGTTATTTGGGGTCCCTGGCTGAGATATACAACCTAGATATACAGCAAACCTAGATGAACATTAGGGCATTGGAAGAGGGAGTTTGAGTGGAGGTTCGGGGGTACAGCTGAAAAACCAGGAGGTTTCCGCAGGCCCTGGAGACTTGGCTGCGGAAACCGAGAAATATATAGTTAGTATTAAACTCAATACCAATGTTTGTAAAAATTATTTAATGGAAATTGAGGGTCTGACCAATTTAGGTGCCATTCCCTTTGCCTATACTTGCTGAGGGACAACACTGGGGACACCACTGGCAAATAAATGGACTTAAGCACTCTTCCTCTACAGGCAACAGTTCAAAGACTCAATACATAGTATAAAAGCTCTGCTAGGAGGCGTGTCTTCCCATTGGCTGCCTCCCGGACTGTCACTGACGGTGCCAGTGGGGAGGATCGGACCAGAGCAACGAGGGAGATTACAAGTAAGTAGTGCAGGACTTTTGTAAAGCACCCAGAGGTGAGGACTTAGCTTTTTAGGTCCTCACCCTGGGTACTTTGCAGGAGTGGATCAGGGAAATGGTAAGTATAATTGTCCTTTAATTTATTTTTGTATAAAATAAATTAAACCCTCAAAAATACAATCGGAATCTACTTTCAAGTTTCTGATCGTATTTTCGAGGGTTATCAAAAATACATTCCAAGGTCCCGAAATCTGAAAAATCTGCCTGGTTTTGGACGGAATGTTCGGATTTCGAAACCGAGAAGTTCTGTGTCAGATATGGGTCCTAGATGGACCCAGATCCCATCTCTAGTTCCTACAGGGGAAAGAGACAATTTGGTGTGTACCCATGAAAGATTGAATACTAACCCTAGGGGGTTAGCTCATATAAGTTATACACTTTTTCTTTCAGGTGGGTTAGTAAGCAGTAGTATAGTTGTAAGGGCCTTGGAAAATGACCACAATGATCTAATAGACAAAGAAAAATCTTTATCCCAGACAGAGAGAATTCCATTTGTATGTACCTATCATAGTATCCACCGATATGCAGAAAATTGTTTGGAAGAACTGGCAAATCTTACAAGCGGACCCTGACTATGGGACCCTATTTACTTACCCAACTTTGTAGATGTTACAATGTAAAATAATGCTGATTATCTCAATTTCTAGATGATGTCAGGAAGTTCTCCCAAACGTTGGCTCAGTATACAGACTTCCAATTGCGAATATTTTATAATTACTTTTATGATGACCTAATGTACATCATTGAGTCACTGGATGAACTGAGTATCCTCAGGGAGCTAAGCTTTCGGAAACTTGTGTCTGTAGAGGTAGGTCATATTCCTTTCATACTGTATGTAAAAATCTCAATGAACCATCATCTCTTGCTTCACTCTCAACACACTGTCCTCTCCTGCAAAACATTAAAACTTACACAATGTCATTATTGTAAATGCTTATCTACACTATCATGCTGTCCTCTTTTAACAATGCAGTGCACATAATTTTTTTTTATCAATAACTGTTTCATTAAAGATCCTATTATGCGATTAACATCACTCTTATATTCTGTAAAAATACATTTTGGCTTTTTTTCCCTGACACGCAGAGGCTGAAATAATATTTTTAACATAAAAATATAGATAGATTTAGAGAGATATAGTATGAAAAATACAAGTGCCCCAAACACATACTGGTAAATATAAGTGCCCACTGAGAATTGTAAATATACAGTAAGTGCTCATAAAGACTAGTAAATATAAGTGCCCGCAGAGAATGGTATATATACAGTAAGTGCTCATAAAGACTAGTAAATATAAGTGCCCGCAGAGAATGTTAAATATACAGTAAGTGCTCATAAAGACTAGTAAATATAAGTGCCCATAGAGAATGGTAGATATACAGCAAGTGCTCATAAAGACTAGTAACTATAAGTGCCCGTCATAAAGACTAGTAACTATAAGTGCCCATCATAAAGACTAGTAATTATAGGTGCCCACAGAGAATGGTAAATATACAGCAAGTGCTCATAAAGACTAGTAAATATAAGTGCCCGCAGAGAATGGTAAATATACAGCAAGTGCTCATAAAGACTAGTAACTATAAGTGCCCACAGAGAATGGTAAATATACATCCGAGTAGAGGGGAAAGACAAAGAGGAAGTAAGAGAGAGAAAAAAAAAGGAGAGTAGGGACGAGATATAGCGTAGGAGAGTGAGAAGCGAAGTAGAGCGATAGTAGAGCAAGAGAAGAGAGAAGTAGAGCCAATACATGCAATAGAGAAGAGGGAGAGAGGTTATAGGAGGAAGGGGGAGTAGGTGAGGAGGAATTAGAGAGAGGAAGAGGAAGGAGAGAGGGAGATTGCAAGAAGAGTAGAGGGAGAGCAAGTAGAGTAGTAGATTCCTAGCTAGGAAGTGGGGGGGGGGGGGCACTATTCTCTACGTTTAATTTCATTTCAATTAGTTCATCAAGTTATTACTCCGCATCTAGGAGAGGTTCTCTATCGGGAATAAAGAGTACAAGAATCCAAAAGAAAAACATAAGGGGAGGCATGGTCTCTCACACGTCTGGGGTGCTTCATTCTCTTCCTGTTGCGTAGCACCGGGGCCTGCGTGTCTTCCACGCCGGGGGGGCCGTCTCGTCGTTTTCCAACTGGCCATAGCTTGCTTTAGAAATCGCAGCGCTAGCTACCATCTATTCCGGATGATTTTTACTACCCCTCTCTTATCCCTTAGGTGCGCATAAAGACTAGTAACTATAAGTGCCCACATAGAATGGTAAATTACACAAGTGCTCATAAAGACTAGTAACTATAAGTGCCCATCATAAAGACTAGTGAACTAAAGTGCCCGAGCGAATTCCTCCTTCCAGGTAAATTATCCAGCAGTGCTCATAAAGACTTAGTAAACTATAAAAAGTGGCACGCGAGACATGGTAAATATACAGCAAGTGCTCATAAAGACTAGTAACTATAAGTGCCCACATAGACTGGTAAATAATGAGAACACATATATATTGGTAAATATAAATGTCCTCACAGACTGATCAATATAATTGCTGACTAAGTCTGGTAAATATAAGTTCCCATATATACTGGTAAATATAAGATATTTTTAGATACTGGTAAATATATGCGGCCCACATTGACTGAAAAATATATTATTTCCCACATAGACCAGTAAATCTAAATACCCACACAGAGTGGTAAATATAATAGCCCACCCAGACTGGTTAACACAAGTGCCCATAGATAACGATAAATTTCCCACACAGACTGGTAAATATAATTTTCCAATGCATACTAGTTAATATATTTGCCTACACAGTTTGGTAAATATAAGATTCCCACACAGACTGTTCAATACAATTGCCCACACAGTCTGGTAAATATAAGTATTATATAGTAGATATTGAATCTTACCTAATAGGGATCCCACAAGTCTCACAAAGGGATTTACAGCATTGTGGGATCACGGCCAACAGTCGCATTGCTGCATCGGCCCAACAATATTTTATTTGGCACAATACATCATTGTCATTCTCCCACACCCCTTCTTCTAATGATTTGTTGTAAAGTTCCTATTTAAAGGGAATGTCCACCTCCCAAACTAAAATTTTACCAACTACTGGCCCCACAGTAAAAAAAAAATAAAAATCCTTACCTTACATCCCTGCTCCTTGTGGTTCTACTGTTATGCCTCTTCAAAGATCAGGAAACTGCTGGGTAGGAGCTGTCAGTGCCTCATCCGGTGCCTGTAGCTTGGCTAACCTCATCAAGTCTGAGGCATGCTCACAAGACCCCTTTCCCCCCTCTCCCTCCCTCCCTCCCGATTCCTCCATGGCTGGCAGCCTTTTAGCTCTTAAAGCTTTTGGCACCATGCAAGGAATACCCTCCCACTCCAACCGCTCTATTCATAACTTTAAAATCGCTGTCAATCTGTACTTACACCTCCTCATTCCTGCACTGTTCTACAGTGAAGGCAGCCACGGCTGTGATTGGCTGCCTCTCAGCCAATCACAGCCACGGCTGCCAGTCCAGCCCCCTGCTTGCAGTTCCGGCGGGCAGGGGAGCTGGACCAGAACAGCACAGGAACGAGGAGGTGTAAGTACAGATTGGAGGCGCTTTTACACTTATAGTATAGCGGTTGGGGGTGGGGGGTATCCCCAGCATGGTGGCAAAAGTTTTTTTAAAGGGTGGACATGCCCTTTAAAACTTGGAATTGTGCAGATTTGTGAGCAGTCAATGTACTTTGTTTTTCTAGCATTATCAGACAATTAAAAATAAAAACAGTAGCACCGTCTATGCTGTTTCGCTGCTAGAAGATATTCAGGATCTTGGTAGAGACGCTGTGCTGGGATTCTGGGAAAGTCTCTATGTTCTGCAGAGCGATCACCCTCACCCGAACCTACTAGCAGTGCTGGATGAACTCACCCAAACAGGTAAAGTAAATTTTATATAGAGATGGGATCCGGGTCCTACATGAAACTCCTCGGTTCTGAAATCCGAAAGGATCCGTCTGAATCCGGATGGACGAATCGGACGGATTTTGGGACTTCGGAACAAATTTTCGATAATTTTTGAATGTACGGAGCTATTTTTGATAATGTTGGAAAATCCGATTGAAAACTTGAAAATGGTCTCCGATCGTATTTTCGATAATTTTCAAACATTCGAAGCTACTTTAGAAAATTATCGAAAATAGCTCCGTACATTCGAAAATTATCGAAAAGTTGTTCCGGTTTCGGATTTTCGGAACTTCGGGATTTTCCCGAGATCCGGGAATCCGAAAAAAGAACGTAACTAGTGAGTTTCGGCCAACTCTAATTTTAAATCACAGAACAATCATTTTATTTCATGTATTTAGATCTTGTTCCAAAATTGCTGTTAAAATGTTGGTTTAATGCCCTGATTCCTCTCTAGCAACTTGTTTTATATTGTAATATATTGTAAAGGGATATTAAACTATAACATTTCCAAATCGGTACCTTTAGGAAACAAGTGTAAAAAAATTAGGTCCACTCCTGCATGGCTTAATGCTCAGGTAAAAAGGGAAATGGAAAAAAAGAAAAGGGCTTTTAAAATTTTGAAAGCAGAAGGCACAGAACAGGCTTACAGGGACTTCAAAAGTTGTAATAAAGAGTGCAAGAAAGCAATTAAACTAGCTAAAATAGAAAATGAAACACGGATTGCCGAACAAAGCAAGTCCAACCCCAAGATGTTTTTTAAGTATATAAATGGTAAAAAAATGAGGACTGAGAATGTGGGACCATTAAATAATGGAGCTGAGGTGGTTGTAGAGGATGCCGAAAAGGCTTATCTGCTAAACCGTTTTTTTACATCGGTTTTTACTGTTGAGAATCCTTACAGTAGGGATTGTAACAATGTGCAAGGAGGAAATGAAGAGTCTTCACATTGGATAACAGAAGATATGGTACGGAATCAATTAGACAAAGTTAATATCAATAAAGCGCCAGGACCAGATGGATTGCATCCTAGGATTTTAAAAGAGCTTAGTTCAGTTCTAGCAAGACCACTGTGTCTCATCTTTTCAGATTCGCTTTTGTCTGGGGATGTGCCGCTGGATTGGAAAAAAGCCAATGTAATACCAATATTCAAAAAAGGTAGTCGTTCACAGCCTGGTAACTATAGACCTGTAAGCCTAACATCAGTGGTAGGGAAGGTGATGGAAACTTTGTTAAGGGATCATATCCTTGACTTTGTCTCCAGAGATCATCTTATTAGTAGTAGTCAGCATGGATTTATGAGAAATAGATCATGCCAGACAAATTTAATTGGTTTTTATGAAGAAGTGAGTAAGAAGTTAGATTCAGGCACAGCTGTGGATGTGGTATATTTGGATTTTGCAAAAGCCTTTGATACTGTGCCACATAGGCGACTAATGTATAAACTGAGGACTGTTGGCCTGGAAGAAAACATTTGTTCATGGATAGAGAACTGGTTATTGGACCGCAAACAGAGAGTGGTGGTTAATGGAGCTACATCTATGTGGGCTAAAGTTCTAAGCGGAGTTCCTCAGGGTTCTGTACTGGGGCCGCTTCTGTTTAATCTGTTTATAAATGACTTAGAAGGGGGCATTGAGAGCAAGGTCTCTGTGTTTGCTGATGACACTAAATTATGCAGAGCTTTGGAAACTTCCAATGATGTGCAAGTGCTGCAAGCAGACCTAGATAGATTATCAAAATGGGCAGCAGAATGGCAGATGAGATTCAATGTTGATAAATGTAAGGTGATGCATTTGGGATTTAATAATCCCTGTGCCACCTACACCATAAATAACTCTGTGTTAAGTGCATCTGAAATGGAAAAAGATTTGGGGGTTCTGGTAGATAACAGACTTAGCTGTAGCAAACAATGCCAGGTAGCAACAGCTAGAGCTAGCAAGATATTGTCTTGTATAAAGAGGGGAATGGAATCAAGAGAGAAAAATATTATTCACCCTCTTTAGGCACTGGTAAGGCCACATTTGGAATATGCGGTGCAGTTTTGGAATCCCATATACAAAAGGGACATCTTGGAAATTGAGGCAGTTCAGAGAAGGGCAACTAAATTAATAAGGGGAATGGAGGGGCTTGAATATGCAGGCAGATTAGACAAGTTAGGGCTGTTTACATTGGAGAAGCGGCGGTTGCGTGGGGACATGATAACCTTATACAAATATATTAATGGCCCATACAGTGAACTCTCTGGTGCATTGTTCACTAATAGGTCATATCAGAGGACTCGTGGACATCCTTTAAGGTTGGAAGAAAAGAAGTTTCATCTTCAAGTTAGGAGAGGTTTCTTTACAGTGAGAACGGTGAAACTGTGGAACTGTCTTCCAGCAGAGGTGGTAATGGCAAGTTCATTGAATAACTTTAAAAAAGGCCTGGATAAGTTTCTAAAACTAAAGAATATTGAGAATTACTGGTATTAATGCATATAGATCTGGTTGATCCAGGGATACTTTCCGATTGCCGTTTGGAGTCAGGAAGGAATTTTTTCCCCCCTTTTTTAGCTGGGGTTTTTTGCCTTCCTCTGGATCAACTGTTAGGTAGGGTTAAAAAAAAAAAAAAAAAAGTGAATAGGTTGGACTTGATGGACGAATGTCTTTATTCAACCTTAATTACTATGTTACTATGTTACTATGTTACTATGTAATGCAGATATACACCAAGGCTCCTTATATACCACCTCCAGCCTGCAGGTGGTGTCAGTGAGTAAAAAGAGAAATAGTTTTTTAGTAAACCCAGAAGCAGACCTAATCAGAGTTACAGGTGGCAGAATATAGAATGTTGGAAGTGTGGGCAGCTGGGCCATACCAAAAATTAATGAGTGCACATGTCCTCTCTATCTAGGCCATCTAATCCTTCCCCCTCATCTATGACTCATATTTCTACTGCGCATCCCAGAGCCAATCTCCAAACTGTTGGTTGCAGCTATTATCTGCCTTCCACAATAGAAAATATGTCATGTCGCCTTCTAGTTGACTGTGGTGCACAAGTCTCAATGGTCCATAAAGCTTGTGGGATAAAATTAATTCCCAGATCCCTCAAGCACTGACAGTTGCTAATGGAGGACTCATGCATGTTCTAGGTAAATGGAAAACTGTGGTGTCTATCCAAAATCTACATTTGGCCTTTGAATTTGTTGTCACAGACAATGCCCTTCAAGATGCCCAGGTAGGGACAGACTTGTTACTGCAGTGTGATGGCTCCATAGATATTGCTGATAGCTCTTGTACTTTGCTGGGAAGAAAATTTCCCTTAATCACTTCACATAGTGGAGCAGAAGTCCAACGTGTTATAGTAGATGGAAACACAATTCTTCCCCCCAGATGTGAAGTTATTATACCAGGGAAAGTAGATGGATGGTCCTATACTAAGAGGGAGGCTCTCCTTGAACCCATCCACAATGATAAATTAGATCTTATTGTTGGGCGGTCCCTAGGCTTTACCGTACAAGGGCAGGTCCCTGTAAGAATTGCAAATCTCACCACAGAACCTCAGGTGATGTACTCTGGCACTGTGTTAGGTATTCTTACCCATTACATATCTATAGACACTCCCCCTCCTACAGACAAAACCTATGCTGCCTGCCTCACCAATCCTGTGATTCCGCCAAGTTACTATCAGAGCTTAAGCTCCATAGACGACTTCAACCAGCCCAGTTAGACAAAGTCCTAGTAACGTTGCTGCCATATTTCCCAGTTTTTAGCACTGGGGATAATGATTTGGGACATACCAAAAGGGTTCAACATCGAATTGACACACAACAGGCACCACCTATTCATTTACCACCACGCAGGGTCCCTATACATTATCAAAAAGATTTTGATGATCAGCTTCAAGACCTTTGTAACCCTGAATTGTTATCCCCTTCCTGTAGCCCATGGGCAGCCCCTGTGGTACTTGTAAAAAAGAAGGATAGTGGTGTCAGACTGTGTGGACTACAGGAAATTAAATATCACTGAAAAGATGCTTACCCACTACCTTGAATTGATGACACGCTTGACCTCCTGGCTAATGCAAAATGGTTTTCTACTCTTGACCTAACAAGTGGTTATTGGCAGGTCCACGTACACCCTGCTGACAGAAAAAAAACTGCTTTTGCCACCAAACAAGGACTCTTTGAGTTTAAAGGACAACTCTACCCTTATAAGAACATCTTTTAGAAAGAATGGCCTCTTTAAAATATGTGGATATATCATAGTTTGTCCTATGAATTCATTACTGTTTGCCTGCTATGCTTCTGGATGCCTCATGGAAACTGAGCCATTTAGAAACCTGTACTGAGCAGGTACTGAGCCTGGGCATGCTCAGAAGAGGCAGATAAGGGATTAACATTCAGTCATTGGCTGTGATGTCAACTGTCAAGTCCCTAACTGTCAGTTACTAACTGGAAGAACCAGGAAGCAGAAACAGGGGAAACAGGACATTGTGCAGGATTTCAGGTTAGACTTATATATTTCCCATTTCAAACTATTACCGTTTAGGGTTTTGGGGGGTGATTTACCTGTATGTAAGTTTTCATTTTCAGGCTGGACTTACCCTTTAATGTGATGACTTTTGGGCTCTGTAATGCCCCAGCACGTTTCAATGCTTGATGGATGTTGTTTTGGCTGACCTTCATGCGACTGCTTATCTTGTTTATCTCAATGATATTATTGTGATTGGCATAACATTTGATGAACATCTGCAGCACTTGACCTGTGCATTAAAAAGGTTGCAGGATGCTAACCTCAAAGTAAAGCCCTCTAAATGCAATCTATTCTGTGAAACAGTTAAATACCTGGGACACGTTATTTCCGCTTCTAGGGTGGCACCAAACCCAAACAATGTGACATCCATTGTTCAGTGGCCTGCTCCAAGAAATGTTAAGGAAGTCCGTAGTTTTTTAGGCCTTGCTTCCTGTTGCCGTAAATTTATTGAGGGTTTTGCACACATTACTGACCCATTGCATAAATTAGTTACCAAAGGGTCTAAGTTTGCCTGGACCAGCAGCTGTGGCAATGCCTTTTTAGAACTGAAGAGACGACTGACCTCAGCTCCAGTTATGGCCTACCCCAATCCTCTATTGCCATTTGTACTAGATACAGATGCTAGTGACGCTGGTATTGGTGCTGTTTTATCTCAAATTCAAAATGGCCATGAAAAAGTAATTTCCTACGCCAGCAGGACTCTAACTAAACCTGAATGAAAGTATGTTACCACCCGTAAGGAACTGCTTGCTGTCATCACCTTTACCTGTTATTACAAACACTATCTGCTGGGTTCAAACTGAGAACTGATCACAATGGCTAGTTGGCTGTAGCAGCTTTCCATATTTGACTATACAGTTAAGCATCGTCCAGGCAGACAGCATCTGAATGCTGATGTCTCGTAGGCCCTCTCATGATATATAGACTAACTGCTCTCCTGCTGACCTCCACTTCTAATGTGCCAGTTAATCCAGTGACCCAACCGGTACAAGTCATTCCTATGGGCATGAAGACTGCCCAAAGCTTAGACAATGATTTGTGTGAACGGAAACAGTGGATAGTAGCTGGAGAACCAACCTTTCCAGATTCTGCCCGTAACTTCCTCCACCAAGAAAATTTTCCCAAATATTAGCCAGATTTATCTATAAGAAATGGTCTTTTAGTATGGAAAACAAGGGGGATGATGTTCGGTGTGCTAACTTCCAAATTATTGTCCCATTCTACAAATGTTACATAATGACAAGCTGGGAGGGCATTTGAGGGTAGACAAGGTAACTGGCAAAGTAATGGCTCTCTATTTCTGGCCCACCTGGCGCAAAGATGTTAGAGCATGGTGTAAAGTATGTAGTGTCTGTGGGGCACGTAAGAGTATGGGAAAGATCCCCAGAGTCCCTACAGTGTCATCCCAAACAAATCATAATTCCTCCTATATTAACCAGTTTATCCACCGTGGATCAATACTCCCATCTGCTGTCAACCACTCTGCCAATGGTTCATACTTTCAGTAATCCTTTCCAAGACAGTCGCTAGCTATAGTTGCAATTGTGAAAATTAATTTTCATTCACCCATCTATATACAAAAAGACAACGTTTCGGACAAATCTCTGCCCTTTCTCAAGCCTCAAACAAGTGACCAAACAAATCAAACAAGTTGCCCGAAACGTTGTCTTTTTTGTATATAAGATAGGTGAATAAAAGTAATTTTTCACAATTGCAACTATAGCTATCAACTGTCTTTTTTGGAAAGGATTATCCCAAACAAATCATCCACTGCAAAGAATTGATTTAGATATTCTAGGTCCATTACCAGTAACTCCTGATGGCCATAAAAACATTTTAGTCATTTGTGATTATTTTCCTAAATGGGCTGATACCCTTTACCTGACCAGGAAGCTAAAACTATTACAAAAATTCTTGTAGAGAACTTTATTTGTCACTATGGGGGACCCCGATCTATTCACAGTGACCAAGGGAGAGCATTTGAATGTAAAATTTTTAATGGCATGTGTAAAATGCTGGGCATTCACAAAACCCGAACCACTCCCTACCACCCCCAATCTGATGGTTAGGTTGAACAGTTCAACCGTACCCTTCTTGCTATGTTATGCTCCATTGTAGAAGACAATCAACGTGACTGGAATAATTCTCCCATGTCACGATGGCCTACCGTATTAATATACAAGCTACAACTGGTTATACACCTTTTTATGGTAATGTTTGGTAGGGAAGTATGCTTACCATTTGAGCTTATTCATGGGTGAGATATATCCACAGGATTTACTGATCCTAGCGACTATGTGAGGGAGGTGACAAAACGCCTTTCAGAAATTAAAATTATGGTTCAAGCTCACCAAAAAAGTGACATCCCATGTCTATGATCCAGGTGAATTTGTGTGGGTTAAAGATTCCACCCGTAAGAGAGGTGTGTGCCCTAAACTTAGACCCAAATATAAAGGTCCATATGAAATTGTACAGAAATTGTCTGATGTATTGCATCAACTTCTCCTTCTGGTTTTGAAACTCACCAAGTTGCCAATTCTTCTCCTTTACTTGCCAGACCAATTCGGCAAAGGAGAGTGCCCACCTGGCATTCTGATTATGTGCTTCAAACTATAGGATGCGAGGCTGCATCTTCTCAAAGAGGGGGGCAGTGTAATGGACATATACACCAAAGCTTCTTATATACCACCTCCAGCCTGCAGGGGTGTCAGTGAGTAATAAGAGACAAGACAGCCCTGCTCTCTATGGCAAGGAAGAGCAAAAAGTGAAAGTGGATAGAAGTGTGTGGTGTGTGCTCCTGCCTGGACTCACCTGTGTGATCCCTAAAACAGTCTGTGTATGGAGAGGTGTGATCCCTTGATTAACTACAATACAAGATCCCACGTGGGGGGCTCTCCTTTGTTAGATGGGGATTTTGGATGGAAGGGTTGGAATTATCACTTGTCACTTTCTAGAAAATTGGACATTTTATCATTGTCTATTTAGGAAGAGAAATCATATTGAATACACTAGTTTAAAGCTTTAATTTACAGAACTAACAGCAATTACTTTACCCTACATGTTTTCCCTCAGTACAATGTATATTGAGATTAACAATACCCAAAATTCCAAGTTTTCGTTTACAGACCCCACCTGGCTAAATGTGTCTACCCGCAGACCAATCACACACACATTAATATGTCTGCAGGTACCTCACAAATGGTCTCACCCAGATTCCTACTGGGCTACACTTCTCTGGGGAGAGACCCTTAGACACATTTCCTGACACATCCTCTGAATACAAGATACGCCTGTCTATTTAATTACTGGGATTAAAACTCTGAACGGGATTAGCAATGACAAAGTAAATTACAGAGAACTATCACATTATTATCTATTATGCAGGTAATGATCTGGAGAAGAAAATCCTTGTGGATAGAGATGGACACGAACTGCCTTCAAATCTTAAAGGTAAAGCTGCCTTGTTAAGTGTACAAGTAAAGTAAATTCATCCACAGGTGGTAGGTGGCTAAGTGGTAGTAGTATCCATTCTATACTGTATATGAATAGTAGCAGTATTTATGTACAGGTAACTATGATGGGTCACAGTGTTTAGAATCTTTAAGAAAAGCTCAACACTTACAGGGTTATTCAGTACAAGTTCTTATAGTTTAAAAAGGTTCTAATTTTGCCCCAACCAATCAGATGTTAGCTTTCAAATGTTAAATAAAATCTGATTGGTTGGGGCAAAATTAGCACCATTTTAAACTATAAGAACTTTCATTGGATCTCCCTGTTGGTTTCTTAACAGGTCATTGCTGAGAATGATTGTGAGGGGCTATAATAATATATAATAAGCTCATGTAAGCACAGGGTGTACCCTTTAATAATAGATAGATTAAGATAGATTAAGATAACTGTATCCATACAATTATCTTAAATCTATCTATTAAAGATAATACTATATCTACTATCCATTAGATAATTGTATCCATACACCTATGGATATAATTTTACCAAAGGGAGCGTAGGAACGAGTGTGAATATTAGAATTGACCAGAACCGTTAATGACACAAGATTGTTTTCCTTATCGTTTTGGTTGTTTCATCTGCCGTTGTGTTTGTATATTTCCCAGCCTGCCAGTTGGAGCACAGACAACATCTTTTGGAGAAAACTCAGGATCTAGTTGAACACAAAGCCCCAGGATTAAAGACAGAACGTCAGAATGTTCCTTTGTCTGATCGCTATTTGGACCTCATTGTGGTGTCTAACAACACGTTCAGGAAACGAGATCAGCACGAGGTCATTGCAACAGGGGGGATACTTGAGCAATATCTTCATAAAACTCAGTGTAATCTGGAAAAGATTTCCCATAACCGTCTGTTTCGGTGGTGCCATAGATCGAGATGTGTGCCACAAGCGGTTTTGGTGTGCGGAGTGCCCGGTGTAGGGAAAACCACCCTAATGCAAAAGTTTGTCTATGACTGGGTAAATGGAAAGATCTACCAGAGATTTGCTTTTGTCTTTTTCTTTAAATTCCGGGATCTGAAACAAGATGAGTTCAGCTTGGCACAAATGGTTGTAAATCAATACCCACATCTCCACAGCCATCTTGAAAGAATCTTTCAGCACCCAGAAAAACTTCTTTTTATTTTTGATGGCTTAGATGAAAGTAAAATCCCTATGGAATTTAAATCGAATCAACTATGTAACAACACACATTCTACAGAATCCGTTTGTGTGATTGTGGAAAGCTTAGCGCGACAATCTCTGCTTCAAGGCTGCTCTGTGCTGATAACCAGCCGTCCCACCAAACTCTCAATGATTAACCTTCAAGTTTTTAAAAGAATATCAGAAATAATGGGTTTTTCTCCCACTGAGAGAGAAGGGTATTTTAAGAATTTTTTAAAAGATCCTGAATCTGCCAACAAGACATTTCATTATGTGAGGGAGAACGGGATGCTATATACGTTCTGTTATATACCATGCTATTGCTGGATCATATGTACTGTGTTATCCAAGTGTTTCAATGTTCATACAACACCAACTAAGTGTCAAACACAGTTCTTACCCAAAACAGTGACAATGTTGTTTGTGACTTTTGTTTGCAATATTTTCGAAAATCACACCCATGACCTTTCTGAAGCCAAGGCAATGTTGACCCATCTTGGATGGATGGCAGAACGTGGAGTTATGGATCAAATTCTTACATTTTATGAAGAAGATTTGCATTCGTTTCCTGGGAGTTCATCCTCACATCTCCTGTCAAGCTTCATGGAAGAAAGTCTACAATCTTCTTGGAAGTCATATTCCTTTCTCCATCTTACTATACAGGAGTTTTTGGCTGCATTTGTTCACTACCTTGACTATTCTCATGAAAAATTAAAGACATCTCTTGACAGAGCAAAAGTTTTTGAAGATGGTCACGGTGAAATGTTCCTTCGCTTTATATCTGGACTCTCAGATACTGCCACCAGATCCATGCTGGAACCGTATGTTGGAAAATTATCTTTTCAGACATCAAGGCAAGTTATCAGCTTTCTACAGGATTCCATTTGCCAAGATGTCCTCCCTAACAATACAGATCCTGACAAAAGAAAGATGCTCAATGTATTTGCCTGCCTTGCTGAGTCAAGAAATAACCTACTTGTAAAGTCAACACTTGGATCAAATAGACAATTAGATTTCTCAGATTTTTTCCTGGCACCTCTAGACTGCACAGTGCTAGATTTCATTTTAGAGTCCTGTGAACAAACAGAGTGTTTGGATCTTTCTTCATGTTTTATTCAGACTGAGGGACTGGAAAGGCTTGAACCAACTCTTCATACTGTTACAGATCTCAGGTATTATCATATTCTAGTTTTTTTCCTCTGGGATTTTTCTTTAAGAGAATCTGTTAAGTTGTTGGGACAAACTATAGGTTCCAGCAATGGGCAAACAAAATGAATTCCAGTGTAGAGACCCTAATTAGGATTAGCCTAGAGAAATTAAAATCAGTTAACAATGCAAAAGATATCTTAAAGGAGAACTAAACTTAATTTTTTAAAAACCTAATCTGTAAGTTTCCTCCCCAGAATACCTATACATTGTAAGATTCTTCTCTAGTAATTTGCATTTAGTACATATGAGAAACAGATTCTGTAACTAAGAAGGTTTCCATGTTGCTGCCAGTACAACCCACAGCCCATGAAGTCATTAAAGAACCACATCCCTGACCCCAGTATTCACCTTCTCTATGCACAGAGTGCTTTCTATACAGATGTCTATACACCAATATGGAAGTCCCCTAAAAGACTTTGACATCTGCTTGTTATCCTGCAATTTATTTTCCAGTCAGTGAGAGTTGCTGGTAAATAAACTGCAGGGTAACAAGCAGCTTTCAGGATTCCATTTCTTTCCTAGCAAAAGATAAAGCTTCCAAATGTAAGTGGATTCTCTGCTTATTCAGTGTTGTGGTGCACTGGGTAAGGCAACAGGTTTCGAAATACACAGTTCAGAAAGTCACAAATTCAATACAGCAGACTTCCCTTTTTTTTGTTTCTATTAAGTTCCAAGTAAAAGATAACACTTCTAATTGTACCTCAACTTTCCACTTATTCAGTTGTGGATCACCTGGTAAGACGCCAGTTTTACAAACACACAGTTCAAAAGGTCACAAGTTTGAATCCCCAGATTTACCTTAGTTTTTTATTTCCATTATGTTCCTAGTAAAAGATTCTACATGTTCCAGTGATTTACATACTGTCTCTGTTAGCCTATAGGTAAGAGCTCTGCTTTTAGCAAGACAGAGTAAATGTACAAGTTGCAGGTTCTATTCCACAGACCTACTTTTATTTATTTATTTTTGCTAAAAATTTAGAATGTTGCAAGTTACTGGTATATTGATATATAAAGTAGAGTTGATCCAGGGAAATTTCCGATTGCCACTTGGAGTCAGGAAGGAATTTTTTCCCCCTTCATAAATTTGGTGGGCTTTTTTTTTTTTGCCTTCCTCTGGATCAACAGTTAGGCAGGAAATGAGGATATTGCTAGATGGGTTGGACTGGATGGCATATGTCTTTAATCAACTTCAAATACTATATATATACTATACTATACTAACTCTGTTTCTTACATCCATGCTCTCTATCTGTGAAATACACTGCAAATATTACTTTTCTTTTTTATGAAAATTAAAGGATGGTGTCAATCACAATATATAGAAAATTGGGCTGTTGTACATCCATATTAAAGTGCAACTAGAGACCAAAAATATAATACATACAAAAAATAGAATTTTAGTGCACAAACAATTTTAATTACATATTGGCTACCTCCATAAGGTTGCTACTACAAACTGTCTGCTAAATGCTGGATAAATAAAAGCAATTAGTTGCCTGTACACAGAAACTTAGTTGGGGGTTGCTGGATAAATAAAAGCAATTAGTTGGGGGTTTACCCAGCTAAGGGTGGATTGTGGGAGCTGACCCCTAGTACTCACGGATACTCATGGGTTATTTTCATAAATCACCCAACAGCCACAGCAAAGGGAGAGGTGAGACACAGATTGTTGTATGTTTGTGAATGTGCTCTGTCTATTGGGACAATGTAGTCTGGAGACTTCAGTTCCCTTTAAGGTTTAAGACAGGAGTTGATGAGGTTTTTGTGACTTTAAAATGTTAATAAAACACCAGATCTTAAACACACAAAAAGTTTAATAAAATGAAGTAATTGTCCCCCTAAATGTTGATGGAGGGTCCACAAGGTAAGTAAAACCATCCATAGGGATTGAATGGTGTCTTACATTCTTTGCTCTTTAGTCACTATCCAACTGTACAACTGTGTTTAAAATGGTGCTAAATTTGCCCCAACCAATAAGAACTTATTTAACATTTGAAAGCTAACATCTGATTGGTTGGGGCAAAATTAGCACCATTTTAAAATTATTGAATTTGAAATTATTGAATAACCCTGATAATGTCCTTTAATAAATTATTTTTATAATGGTAAAATGTCTTTTCTTTTCCTTCAGACTCAATAACAATAATCTGCAATACGTGGACATGAAATACATTAACAATATACTGACACATGAGATGTGCAAAATCCAAACACTAAGGTGGAGTTCTTCTTTGATTTATATTTTTTACATTTCTCTACATTTAAACTTTCAATTCTAATATTCTTCACTGTATAAGGCATTTGTGTACAGACTATGTTAATAAGCCCCATTAAATAAGTCAATTAAATATACAATAAAAATAGAAACATTCTTGTGATAAAAGAACCTGTAGGATTTAGATGCGCAGATGTCACCAGTAAATATTTTTTTCATCATCTATCTGTTGTATTCAATTAGATCAACTGGACTTGAGTTTAGTTCTTGAAGACGTTTCGCTAGTCATCCGACTGGATCTCTCAATTCAGAATGACTTGTACAAGAATCTGTGGCAATTATGTACCCTGGAAAATCCCAATCAGCATATCACAGCCAGGTGTTAAGGGCGTGATTGGATAGTGGCTAAGAGGTGTTATAGGAACGCCCAGAGTAAGGTGTTAAAACAGCATTGTACATGGCAGACAGTTGGTGTCGAACCCCCCCACCTCTATTTAGGCTTGGTTTCTTCATTTTCACACAAATGGCCTCCTTGAAATCTCTCTTGAACCAGTCATGTTCTTTTGCTAATATGTTGACACACTTGGGCAGCAATTGGTACATCCGAAAGACCCAATATCGAAACACAAGAAAAGCAACATCATATACGCAGTGCAGTGCAGTGAAGAATGCTCTGATTTGTATGTGGGGCAGACCAAACAGCAACTGCATCATCGTATGGCCCAGTACAGAAGAGCCTATTCCTCGCGTCAGGACTCAGCCGTGTATCTGCATCTTAAGCATAAAGCACATACCTTTGAAGATTGTAATGTCAACATATTGGCAAAGGAATGTGACTGGTTCAAGAGAGGTGTCAATGAGGCCATTTATGTGAAAATAAAGAAACCAAGCCTGAATAGAGGTGGGGGGTTTGACACCAACTGTCTGCCATGTACAATGCTGTTTTGACACCTTACTCTGGGCAGTTCCTATAACACCTCTTAGCCACAATGTAATCATACCTTGCATTCAGAAAGTCCCTAACACCTGGCGGTCATATGCTAATTGGGACTTTCCAGGGCACATAATTGCCACAGATTCTTGTACAAGTCATTCTGAATTGAGAAAGCCAGTCGGATGACTAGCGAAACGTCTTCAAGAACTAAAAAGTCCAGTTGATCTTAACTGAATACAACAGATATACCATGACCTAGATGAATGAGAATGTTCACAAGCATATTTTTTCATCATCTCTTTTTTTTTTTTTTTACAGCCTGCGGCAGAATGGTCTGACCGAATCCTGCTGTGTCCAGTTGGCCATTGCAATCAGTACAAACAATTCTTTGAGGCACCTGGACCTGTCTAAGAACAAACTGGCTGGGGATGATTTCCATCATTTGTTGGAGGTTCTTTCTAACCCAGACTGCAAAATAGAGAATCTGGGGTGAGTAGTATACAAGGAGCCCTATTTATAAAAGATCGGTATCGGTATCGTAAAATACCGATCGTTATCGTAAAATAACTACCGGTTTTTTACCGATAACGACCGTTATTTACCGATAACGACCGGTATTTTCCGATAACGACCGGTATTTACCGATATCGCTAAATACCGGTCGTTATCGGTAAATAACGGTCGTTATCGGTAAAAACCCGGTCGTTATTTTACGATAACGATCGGTATTTTACGATACCGATACTGATCTTTTATAAATAGGGCCCAAGGTATTAATGTGGTTACATTTATTTTTTCAACATACATTTGATTGTATTGTTCTCTTTACATTTTAAATGATAATAAAGAATAAATGTCCTTTAAATATAATTTTAGCATCAGCAATTAGCCAATAGATGTATCTATAATGCAAACTATATCAACAAGATAATAAATTACATTCAGGTTATTCCAGGTTTAATAACATTAACTGTTAACTAAAAGTACCTTAAAATTATTCCAATCATGGATGCCCCCTCTCTCAACGACTATCTTATCAAGGATTAGCTGACCAAGGGCCCACCTAGAAACCTAGTGGTGAAATCCTGATTATCACAAGTGCCACTAACTGCTAATAATTCAACATCAATCTCTGCTCACTTGCCATGTATTTTACATTGCTTGTTAACTGACACATTGCTGAACCTTGGGCATTATTGAGGCATCACATCTCATTAAATGACCCCCATGTCTAATGATTGTTCATGCAGTAACCCTATGTGTCTCTTCCACAGGCTCCAGGAGACCAAGTTGACCCCTGAATATGCTGAATATTTATTCCCCCTGACTAAAAACAGGAACCTGACACACCTCAATATCAGCAGTAACTTCTTTGCTGACGTTAGTTATCCCCATGTAGAGAAACTTATACTAAGGCTTCCCAATCTGAAAGAAATCAAGTAAGTAGAACAGATTAACTGTTTTAATGGTAAACATTAAATGTGCTTCACATTAAGAGAATGACTGGAAAATTATAATGGGTTCAGTAGACTATATAAGAATAGCAACACCTGTCAATCACATAATGTTTTGTTAATCAAGACCAAACAATAAATAAACAAACATTATAGACAGGCAGATAGTCATAGAAAGGGACCTAGTAGTAAGAACCCTACTAGAAGGGCATATGGGGTAGTAACAGGGCTCTCCTGATTTAAGATATATCATTTATACTCTGATCTTTTTTTCAGTGTTTAGGCCTTTGCTCCTATTAGGTGATTATAACAATAAACAGGCATAAAGTTCTATAGCACCTACGACACACACAGCCGTTCTATAAACTTCCATTGCCCACCACTATTACATTACATCTTAATATGGAAGAAAATCATCAACACAGCCTAACTATCCAACAACCCCATTCCCAAAGAGACAGTGATGTGGAGCAGGGTTTTCAAAGGGTGTGCCGGGATACATTGGTGAGAGCCAGAGGTGTGCCTCACAATTTTGTTAGTGGAAATATTTTGACCTGTATAACTTAGATTTTTGTTATTTTGTATTTAGTAAAATCTATTTTATGAAATTTTCAACACAGTCAATGTAATGTAACATTACACTTCATTAATTTAAACACCACATACCCTGTAAAGTGTATACAATTTGGGTCATTTCAGCTTAAAATTCAACATTAAGAACACAAGTGTGCCTCAAGAAAAATTTGCATTGTCAAGTGCACCATGGTCTAAAAAAGTTTGAGAACCGTTGATTTAGAGAAGTTTATAATCTGACATTGCAGTGATTGTCCTGTGCTTAAGGGCAAAAATCTCTAGAGCAGTTGACCTTACACTAGAAAGTCTTCTCTTGTTGACTATGATCATTAGATACGTTATTTCTTTTAAACACCTTAGCCAATAAATGATAAATCTGTCAACAGTCAATCATTTTCAATAACTGTCAATAACCCAATAGTGATTGTTCTCTATTGAATGCAAGAATTTCCTACATGCTAAATAACTGCAGCCTTTATCCCATAGATTTTATTCAGCTTTATAGATTCACGTTTTCATATTCATATAAATAGGTAATATTAAATATTATATAAAAACCTTTAGAAGAGTGAGGGATAGACAGTAGGTACCCATGTAACAGACCATAATACCACAAACATTAGCAACATTAGGTAGTGGAGCTTAGTAAGAAGAGGAACAAAGTTATTTTGCAAGTTTCTTTCATAGGAAAAATAAGAAAATGGCCCCCCTAAAACATCTATTTTGTTGTATATATGTACACAATCATTTACTGGCATGGGTCCATTTTCACACCCTTGGAAATATATACCGTATATTATAGAATAACATAGTATATGGTCGATATGACGAGTCCTCTCCAGACACCCATATTGCCCTTAATTAATCATTGTTTGACTGAGCAGTAAAATCTAAAAATGAAGATGGGCATAAAAATTAAGAGGGCAATCGAAATCAGGATCATTATATTAAATATGATGTAGAAAATTATGTGGGCCTGGGCCTCCCGAAGCATCAGGGCCCAGACTCCAAGTACCCTGGTAACCTGGTACCCAGGTAACTCAACAACCCCCCATATCAGGGCCCAAACAACCTCCCCCACCCTATCAGCCAAAATGCGGACAGTATAATGGCACAGATTTCATGTATATTGTTCCATGTGTATTGCAAAATTGATGACATCACTAAATCTGCTTAACCAAACATTGCATCACAGGGCAGGAAGGACTGTGATTTTGAATTATATATGTGTATCTTGCATTTCCTTTTCTAATTGGTTTCTGGCTAAATTGAATGGATTAAAGGGTACGTACACACCATCACCCACCTTTTGCTAGTAGATATAAGCCCCAACTGCTCTATGCTGGCCCTTTAAAACATTTTCAGAAGACGGCAACACTAATTTATCTGTCCCGGCTCACAATGTAGAGTGAATGTGCCCATTACAGAGCCTCAACAACTGGATATTCCACATGTTTTGTTGTCAAATATGATGTGTTATCAGTGTACAATTTCCATTCATTCAAAACCTTGCTCCCTTTAAAAACCTGCTCCATATGATGTTTTTCTGTTTTTCTAGGCTCGGAATGAATGAATTTACAGAATACACAGAAAATAAACTAAAGAGTCTTAATAAACAAAGACCAGAGATAGAAATCATTTTATGATCCACATAAGAACCGTTTATAACACAAGGAGCTGAAGACCAAACTGGGATCACGTACTGTGGTTGACATTTATAAATCATGTTATTGAAAGTATGTGAAAGGAAGTGTTATTGTTAAACATTAAAAATACAGAATTTAAAGGGCATGTCCACCCTTATTATTAACTTTTGTCATATAATAGAATACAGTCTCCCAGCCCCAACCGCTATAAAATAAATTTAAGAAAGTGACCAGATGTTTACTTACCTTCCCTCTCTCCTCCGACGCCCGGCCCAGCTTTTTGCTTGCAAGACACTGCAAGCAGGGGGCAGGACCGGCAGCCGCTTCTGTGATTGGCTGAGAGGCAGCCAATCACGGACTCAGCTGCCGGCTTCTCAGAATGCCAGGGGAGAGAGGGAAGGTAAGTAGAGTTCTGGGGACTTTCTTAAAATAATTTTTTTGCGGCTGGGGCGACATATTCTATTATATGGGCAAGGGGTTTTATGGTAGGGGGAGGGATAGCAAAACGGGAGGGAGAGGGAGGGTTAGAAGGGCTGCAGTACGCATGCCAAACTTCTCCCGGAGGCCAGATAGGAGGCCAGATAGGAGGCCAGATAGGAGGCAGAGTCCTATATGGACTCTGTTATCCCCCTGGTGGGCAGTTTTTGGGACTTTGGGGGGGGACTACAGGAGAACCATATGGAGCTGGGATGTGAGGTAAGGATTTTACTACACTACACAATGGGGCCAGTAGTGGGGGGGATTATAGTTTTGGGGGTGGACATGCCCTTTAAATGGGTTAATAATGAGAACAGTGATCAAAGGACATTTTTAACCATTTTTTTACTATGTCTGCTGAGTCTATCCTTTAATATTATATTGTAGGAGATGTTAAATCTACATTGTGCTGTGAACCTCAAGATAACGCAGGTCTCCGAGAGGGAACCTGTAATGTCTGTGAGTGGCCAATATTGCATAATCAAGGGACATCCTAATAAATGGAAATAAGCGATTGTAGAGAATGTTAATGTAATTGTTTTCTGTATACATGTGCTCTGTGTGTTGGTGGGATGTTCATAGCACTGTGTGGGTCTGGATTAACAAATCTTTGTACCATTGTGATTATTAGATTTTATAAAGAAGGTTGGATTGTGATGATGTTTGTGATGAAGTATATTTTGATAGGAAGGTATAATCTCCATAATTAGGCTGCCCAGCCATAAAATATAATATTGCTGACTATATGTATCAGCATACGCCTAAAAGCACTCACACTCACTTTATTCCCACACACGGACCCACACCTCATGGATGTTTCCTAATAGGCTGTACACACCCACATGACTAACAACCTATAATTAACCTATAAAGTGCCTAAGTTCATATTCCTATAGCCCTATATGTAGCCACAAATATAATATCATAAAGTGACATAGTACATTTACTTTTAAGAAAAAAGAGCAGTATTTTCCATTGCAATAACCTTAATCTGCCAATTCAGCATTGTGTCTGTGTGTAAATAAATGCAACAGAATTACTGACTTCCTGTTTGCAGGACCCCTATTAGAGACAGTTATGGTCTTGCCCTTGACCCAGTGCCTGGGTTGATTCAGTTGCTCAGTAGAGATCTGAGCATGTTTGACCCATCCAACAGCCAATCAGTAGAAATTACTGTTAGGGACATTCCAAGGTAGAGTGCATTCTGGGAAGAAGAAGGACTGTTACAGAACCTGAAATGTCAGCTCACTAATGTCAACAGCAGGGAAGAGCAAGGGGTATAAAATCAACTGATCTAAATGGAAAAGAAAATGTAGAATAACTAGGTAGGTATAATATAAATTAAGAATTTTAAAAATAATGATATTTCCACTTATTTACAACATATTTACATTGTCTCGATCCATAGGTCTGTCCACCAGCGATCTTCTAATCCTCTAACCCAAAGCTCAAAAGTAAAGATATTATTTTACAGACCGGGATCCCCCTCCTGCGACTTTGGTTGTCAGTATAGCATAGTCGGCTAATATAGCATAGTCTGCTAATATAGCATAGTCGGTCAATATAGCATAGTCAGCTAATATAGCATAGACGGTCAATATAGCATAGTCAGCTAATATAGCATAGTCGGTCAATATAGCATAGTCAGCTAATATAGCATAGTCGACCAATATAACATACCATAGTCGGCCAATATAGCATAGTCGACCAATATAGCCTAGTCGGTCAATATAGCATAGTCGGCCAATATAGCTTAGTCGGTCAATATAGCCTAGTCGGCCAATATAGCATAGTCGGTCAATATAGCATAGTCAGCTAATATAGCATAGTCAGTCAATATAGCATAGTTAGTCAATATAGCATAGTCGGTCAATATAGCATAGTCGACCAATATAGCATAGTCGGCTAATAGACCCAATCAGGTAGGCTGTTGAGGTCTGGAAATAGCTCCTCCCCTTAGGGTTTTTTTCCCCCACAGGATTTTTATTGAGAAAAAGTAACATACCAAAAATTCGATCATTCAGTAACAAAAGACATCATAACTCTCATAATATTCAAAACAGTTTTCCGTTACAGTCGCCTTATATATATACTAGTTCTCTCTTTTTTTTCTATTATAATATATCAACTTGTTTAAAAAAAAGAAAAAGCAAGAAGCGATTCCAAATTTTCAATAAACATTCAAAGAAAAATAAAATAGGTAGCAGTGTCATTATTTGTACCACATCCCTCCTCCCCCTTCATTCTCACCTCTTCTCACATTCTTTCCACAATTTCTTTACCTCAGCACAGTCCCACCAGCAGTGTTTAATATCCGCCAACATTCCGCATCCCGTATAACAAAGGGGTGAGGCCTGGTGGAATATTTTGGGTGTTTTTTGGGTGGAGACACGTACCAGTGATGTAGAATTTTGAAGCTCTTTTCTTGGATTATTATGTTGGAAGAGCATTTACTTAAAGATTCAAATATATGTGACTATTGCGTCTCTTCTAGGTTTTCACCCAACATAGTCTCCCATTTGGTCATAAAGGAGATCTTTGGGGAGTGGCGGAAGTCATTTAATATGGAGTCCCTTTAGGGTTTTAATTAACCCGCTGTTTATAATTTGAAGGTAGCAACGCTCCCATTAGTCCAATATTAGTAATGGGGGAGGACAGAGCGGACATCTTCTTTAGACCTATAACGTAAAGCAAACACAGATATCTCAGGGGTACATTAAATAGGCATCGCAATGGGAAATCTAACCTGTCAAAGATCCCTAGGTATAGTCCCGTAATAAAACTCAGTCAACCAGACGAATGTAAAACGTAACAATACGTAAAGCAGCTAAAGGGTATGTCAGGACTGAGACATGTAACAATATTAACAATCTCCTGTAATATATAATTACCTATATAGTAACAAAGGTAAAAAAAAAATTGTTAAGACTCATTACAGGATTTGGTGAAAAATTGACCTTTGCTGTTAGACCATATTTGCAGGATTGTTCAACTTAAAGGGTATCTCCACCCTAAAAAAAAGCTTTTTAATATATTGTCCCCACCCCCAACCACTATGTCAGATTACTAAAAAAAGTGTAAGGCATATAAAAATGTAAATATTAGCACCCCAATAAAATACATTATTTGTTATTCCTAAAGTAAAATGGAAAGCTGTTACTACGCAGGAAGCATTAGTGAGAACGCCTGCTGAGCTGTTAGAGTAGGATGAACTAATGTACTGGTGTCTGGTGGGGGATGTTTATAAGTTGCACCAGAGTTTTACCAGAGACTAAAGGTTCGTACAGACACGTGATCGCGGGTCCTGACCCGCGACGTGTACGAACGGACATTTCGGCCTGTGTGTAGGCATTTTATTGGGCGAAACGGACATTCAGTCGGGGATCGTTGCCCTACCGACCTGGCAGATCTCCGAACGGCCATTTTGGCCGATAAAGTGCCCACACATGGGCCGATTATTGTCCAAAATGTTCGTTCGTACACATCGTGCGTAGAGATGGTCGAACTTCCGAAAGTTCGGTCCGTTTTCGAACGATATGGAAAGTTGGAAAACGGACCCATTAAAGTCAATGGGAGTCAAATAGTTCAAAAAGTTCTAATGAAATACAATTAAAATATCAATGGTAACTTAATGTAAATGGCTGTGGGACCTGGGAAATGGTCTGGGGAACATGTTCCAATATCCAGGACTTTCGAAAAATCGATTTTACTCTCACACGTGCTACTTTCGAGCTCTCGCATTCGAACATTCGATAATTATCCCATGAATGACTCGCGGATTCGATAATTATCCCATAAAGGATTCACAGATTCTAGGGTTTCGAGGGTTACCAAACTATTCTAGGGCTATTGAACCATCCATCAACTGCATCATGGAATGTACCTTTGTATATATCACTGGCATATTCGTTAATTCGATATTTACTTGCGTATTAGTATATGAACCTTTTACTTGCATATTCGCGAGCCTCGAACGTTCGAACATTCGATAATTATCGAAAGTCTGGAAAATATCGAAAGTCCAAGAAATCCGAGTCCGAGATAGTTCGAGAAGTACGGGTCCATTCGAACTCGAATAGTTTGGCTTAAACTCAGGTTCGAGCCCATCTCTAATCGTGCGCCACGGGTCGGGACCCTGGATCGCACGTGTGTACGAACTCTAAGTTCATCCTCTATCTTGTTGCAGATGTGAAATAAAATTCTTGACCAGCTTTCACCTACCCCCTTGTGCACTGTTATTTTCTATACAAATTTATATGTGCAAACAGGGGCTGCCAACAATGCAGAGTGCCGGGGGAGTAAAGGGCTGTGAGTATGTTTCTCCTGCTTTTTTTAGTAATCTAACATGGCGGTTGGGGGTGGGCAGGGGTGTCCACTACAGAAAAGGCTTTTAATGCTAGGGGGGAGGGCAGCCATGGAGGGATCAAGGAGGAGGTAGAAACCTTTTGTACAGGAAGACACCTCCTACTCTATAGTTTCCTGGACTTTGAACAGTCACTGCAGGAGAACCATAAGGAGATGTAAGGTAAGGATTTTTTTACAGTGGGGCCAATAGTTGGATACATTTTAGTTTTGGGGGTGGACATGCCCTTTAAAGGGTGTGTCCACCCGATCAAAAACTTTTGATATTTTGTTAAGTACCCCCCAAAACCTTGACCTCGCAAGGCTCTTGCCTTTCTAATAGGCTGGACACGGTTCTTGTCTTTCTAATAGTCTGATAAAGCTACTTACCAGCCTTTTTTTTCACGGCATTCTTCTGCCTGTTTCTGTGCCTTTTCTTGTACTGGGGGTTGGGCAGGCAGCTACTCAGGGAGATTACAGTTTGCAGCAGTCTAGTGCAGTGTCTAAACAAGGCAGCTAAGGAAATATGTAGTTTCCCATTGCAGGGTGCTGACTGCCATGAAATGTTTATGTGCAGCACAAGGTAATAAATCCCATTTGACTTGAGGAAAGATAATCAGGGCTATGTATGGAGAACCATTATCGCCTTTTTCGTCTTAAAGTCACATTAACCAAATGTTAATGTGACTTTAAGACATAGCTTGCGGCGGTATGCAAAAACGGGGTCGCGCAACAGCTGCAAGCTAATGTATGTGCCGAGCTGATAACAGCTCTTTAAGCCAGAAAAGTTTTGGAATGGGAAAATCCCAATCACTATGCACTGAGAGCCGTTAGAGGAGACAATAGTGAGCAATAACGGCTCTCCGTACATATTCCCCTAAATAAGAGCTGTGAATGGGATGGCACTGCCACACTGTAATACAACTGCGCTGTAAGGGGTTAATTTTACCTTGTGTCTCTTTTCCCCACAAACTACTGAGACCCCAGTATTAAAGGCCACAAACTCACTCTTTTTACTCACCTTTCTTTTCCATGTGTCATTTTTGCAAGCAAAAATTTTATGTGGCATCTAAATTGTGTTTTCTGGGGGACATTGTGTGTTAATAATTTAAGTGATCGATTGCAGTAAAAAAGGGGACATTAATGCGATAAGCGCTAAAGGGGAAGTTAATGCAATTTGCGCTAAAGGTGAAGTTGATACGATAAGCGCTAAAGGGGAAGTTGGTGTGATATACCTTAAAGAGGAAGCTGGTGTGATACATGTTAAAGGGGTAGTTGATGCGATATGCTTTAAAGGGAAGTTAAAGAGGAAGTTGGTGTGATACGCCTTACAGAGAAAGTTGGAGTGATATGTGTTAAAGGAAAAGTTCATGTGATATGCGTTAAAGGGGAAGTTGATGTAATATGCCTTAAAGGGGTAGTTGATGTGATATACGTTAAAGGGGAAGTTGATGTGATACATGTTAAAGGGTAGTTGATGTAATTTACGTTAAAGGGTAGTTGATGTGATATACGTTAAAGGGGAAGTTGATGTGATATATGTAAAAGGGGAAGTTGCTGTGATACGCTTTCAAGTGTATCACCATCTTCCCCTTTAACTTTAAAGGGTATCATATCAACTTCTTTAACAATGGGGTACAACACCTCACATTCATTTATTTTTTAGGGTAAATACCGAAACATTATTTGGCACAACAATAACCCCTACATTTAAAAGTACCGCAATTGACCAAAATGAATTATTGACACACAATGCCCTCCAGAAACCACAATTCAGATGCCACAATCACATAAAAATCAATGCTTCCAACACAAAATGACACATGCAAAAGAAAGAACACTCTTTGAAGTGTGCAATAAGTTCACAGGAATATTTCAAAAGATAATCCACATATATAGTCCCACGTTGATGTGTCCCTCATTCGCATTTTAAAATGTTTGGAGGTACCGTATGTTTCCAAAGGTTGTGAGGTATGTTAATTGTGGATGAGATCTGGCCTAGAATCCTGTATTATGTCAGGCACCCCAAGGTTTTTACCAGATTTGCATTTCGGCTAACCCACAGTGAGTTTGAATGGGTCAGGTTTAGTTAGGAATCTGCAAGTTCTGCACAGCCTCACCACGGACACTGTTCTGCTTACACATCTCCCCCTGCCTCCTTTTCTCGGCTGATTCTCTTAATTACATCATATATATTACACTGTAAGGGGAACATTTTTCAGTTTAGTGTCCCTTTAAGACATATGTCCATCTAGTCCAACGTTTACACCCTACCCATGTCTGCCTCTGTTCAGTGAGATTTTTACAAGCTTGAGCACGTAGGGAGGGGCCAGCTTACTCTGCCAGAATATGGACAATAATTATCCTTAAATATCTTTTCAGTAATGCAGGTAATAAAGTGCAAAATGTATTAGTTGGGTTGGGCAGAAAATCTACATCATCTTAATGTACTTAATTTGCTCTGTGGCTCTTTGTATGTCACAGCCCTTTGAGTTATGTGTTGTCAAATCTCCCTATTTCATACTAGTTACATGGACAGATGGATGTGGTTAGAAAAGCAAAGAACAAAGAGTCATAATGAAACAGGCGGTCTGTACATGGTTACAGCTTTATCTAAAAAAAAAATAAAATAATAAACTCCTAAAATATTTTATAGCTTGTAGGTCTTTAAAGGAAAGCGTCTGTCTCCTTTTCAGTAGAAAAGACAATGTTTGGTAGATTTTGGGTGCAAATGATGAGCATTATTTTATTCTGTAAGTATATTTATTGTTAATTTGTTCATTTAATGCAATTTACCTTCTATGAGTGTTGCCTATAAAACGCGTAGGGTGTCTTCCCAGTTGTGTCTTTTTGTGAAAGCTTTAAGTACATTTCTTGGACAGGATGATAAAAAATTCTATTCAATATAAGGTCTAAAAAATTAAATTATTTGTGCTATCATGCAGATCTTGAAATATGAAACATAAATTCACCTTTATATGGATTATGAATCAACACAAATTTGTCAAAAGATATGGTTCTCACAAGACGTCAATGAACACTCTGTGACCCCAATAGAATACACCCAGTCTCTTATCTGCCGAGTTTTTTTGTTTGGTGTTTTGCCCATGGGTTAAAGAAAATGTGATTTACCTAAGAATTCAAAAAGACGTACGGTTTGGGAAATAATGTCAATAAATTGTAATCAGCATGTATTTATCAGTGACTGAGCTCATCAAACATATTTAGGGTCTTTTTGTAAAAAAGATTTTGGACTGTGGAATTGCAGGAAATGTGTTGTACCTAGATTTTGCAACAGCTTTTGTGGGTGGGAATAGTAGTCAGTGATGTGTGGTTTTAAATATTAATTTGTTTTATCAATGATTAAGAAGAGAGTTTTGAAAGCAATGTCTCTCTTATAATACTTGATAGCAAACAATGTAGGGCAATAATACAACACATGTAATCTTTGGAGGTGTTATCTAGACTCACTGACATTATGGTAATTTAATGGAATTTTAAAAATATGAATGGGACTAAAATAATGGAGCCATTTTTAATCCGATGCACAAAAAGGACATTACATAATTTTCAGAAAAATAAAATTAGTTAAAGGATAACTATTGTGTGCATAAAGTTTATTTAAAAAACAGTTAAAATGAACTTGGGACAGGGATATCAGACTGGTAATTCCTAACTCCCAATATTGTTTCTGTGAGGAGAACCAGCCCAAAGAAAACTGATTTTTGCCAGTCTTCTTCCTGGCTTCAGCACTAATTAATAATACAGGAATAGTCCAGGACTAACCTGGCAAATGAAAACTGTACGTGCTATAGCTTCTTAATGAAACAATATTGTGAGGTAGGAATAATCAATCATATCTTCCCACCCAAGGTACTTTCTATTTTTAAAAAGTTACATTTTAGAATATAGTTATCCTTTAAAAAAATCAAGATGAAGTCTGACAATGTCTCTGCTCTTATTTACAGTGTTTTACATGGAGACATCAGGTAAGATTTAATATGGCTTAATGTTAAGTATTTACTGCTATGTCAATTAATATTGATGTAAAATTATTGCAAATACATTTATGCAAATGAACCTTTAAATTACATGCTGAAAAGGAAAAAACAAATAATTTAGGTATTTGACCCCTTTTTACAGGGGGTTTTAAAGGGAAAGGTGGCAAGAACTGTACAAGAGTTTACCAGTACTTTGGATTCTGTAAAAATTGGGGGGAATTTTTAAAGAGATATTGTTAAGTCATTATAGCAAAAATAACGGAGGTGGATTGATTTCTTGGGCACACACTTGCTACTGAGTGAAAGGTTTGGATATGCATTTGATTTTTTTTATATAAAGGATCTGTACAACTAATGAAAGGATAACATTATTTGGAGCACTAGTAATTGTAAACAGTTTTAGTTTCATTTCTCATCATTATTTATATTTGGATAAATTGATGACTAATTAATTGTCGTTCAGATCAGAAAATCAATTAAAGAATGATGCCTTGCGGCGCTGAAGTCCTGAGTTCGATTCCACCCTTGGACACATCTGGAGTTTGTATGTTCTCCCCGTGCTTGCGTGGGTTTCCTCCGGGCACTCCGGTTTCTCCCACAATCATAAAGACATACTGATAGGTTGTATGTGTACATAAAGTGATTAGATTGTAAGCTCTTCGGGGCAGGGCCTGATGTGAATGTACATGTAATTGTAAAGTGCTACGGAAGATGTTGGTGCTATATAAATCCAAAATAATAATAATAATAATAATAATAATTAAAGAACTGGAAAGGGGAAATTGAAATGAAATATTTATTTACGATTAAGTGGTTAAATTGAGAGTTAAGCGGATCGGTTGAACCTTATAATCATTATTATTATTTTTTTTAATAGTAAATAAGTGTGGGAGGAGTGAACTTTGGGTGTTAAATATGGCAACTGGATTATTTAAAGGGACACACAATATTTTTCACAGACCTGCCTTATTTTATTTAAACTGTACCATTCAGTCATTTTTATGAAAAGAAAATTGATTGGCAGACACAAAATTGCTTCTATGTAAGATAACATAAAATGTCCATTCAAAAAAAGTTACCCATATTCCCTGGAAACATTTATAATTGGCCCCAATACTATGTTAGTGTGCACAACTGTGTATTGACTCAGGGGGAGACTTTATAAGCTCTTTCCCAGGCACTTGTCTCAGACTTAGAAGAGCAGTGAGTTCTATAGCTAGGTAGCACTGTATTGTGGGTAAAGGCAAGGCTACTGTCGGGACACCACCAATACTTCTTACCTTCCTCTTAGCTGCCCTGTGGGGACATTTGGATGCAGGCTACAAGTTTTAGAGAGATGAACCTGAAACATCCCACAGTCAAAAAATGAACTGCATTGCACAGCAAGAAACACAGTATCTCAATGGATAGTTTCTCTCTCTCCCTTGGTAAACCTCACTGAGCATGTCTAGGCCAGAGGCTGGGAAAGGAGGGGTTAGACATTACAAAAGACTTTACTTCACATAGATGTATCCCTGATTGTGGATTACCAGACCGGCGAAACATAATGTTAGTTATAAACATCATTTTATGCTGAACTTCCCTAACAAATTTTCCTATTCCTTACAATTTGCATATGTCTGTAGGAGCTGCAGTCAGACCTGAGGTTTCCTTGACACCAAACTGGACACCGATACTCACTGGTGCCTCAGTAACTTTGATCTGTAATGTGGAACCCTCTCAGATGATAGGTAGATATTACTGGTACAAAGAAAAAAAATGGATAAATGGAGATCAGAAGAATCTAATTGTGGAAAAAGCAGAGAAGAGAGAAAGTGGCTCCTACCGGTGCCAAGCTGATACAAATGAAATGAGTGATCCTTTTAATCTGGATATTACAGATGGTGAGTTAAAGGACAACTTCACCCTCATAATGACACATTTTAGAAAGAATGGGCTCTTTGATATATCCTACCTTGTCCTCTGGAATCGTTAGCATATCGCTGCTATGCTCCCAGATGCTTCATGGAAATTAAGGAGTAGTGTCTGTTTATGGCTATATTTGTTTATGCCCCCTTTAGCAATTTAGTGAGCTGGTAATGAGCTTGAGCATGCTCAGATGAGGCAGCTAGGGGATTAGCATTCAGTCATTGGCTGTGATGTCAACTGTCAAATCTATGTCTGACAGTTGCTAATTGGAAGAACCAGAATCAGGGAAACAGGACATTGTGCAGGATTTCAGGTTAAACTTATATATTTCAGTTTTCTAACTATTTACCTTTCGATCTTGAGGGCTGGACTGAAAATTTAGTTCTACATTTACAAAGTGTCTGATGGCTAAACTGATTTCTTGTGATGGTCCTACTTCCCTTCTTGTTTTTCCTATTTCAGAGATACTCACACTGCAAGCACCCCCTAGTGTGCACGAAGGGGACATCCTGTCTCCCAGATGTCACAGCCGTCCAGAAAATAAAGGATCAAATGCAGTATTTTTTAAAACAGACAAAAAATTCAAAGATCCTGTTATTGACTCTGTCTTACATGTAGGAAGGGTGGATGCCCCCGTATCTGGTACATACAGATGTGAGAAAAGCCTAAAAGATTACGTATTAAATATGGTTCGATACTTTAACACAAGAGACATTTCAGTGTCAGGTAAGATCTATTGGAATAAAATGGTGCTTCATGGGAAGTATGAGGTCACAGACAACCCTCTCCTAGAGAATAAGGTCCCAAAAAAGTAATGTATTCTCATGTGCAGATGGACAAAATCCAAAATATTTATTGTCATTGACACTCATCATACAAATCCACATAGAGGACCAAAGACTAAAATATTCAATGGAAAATAATAATAAATATGTATAAACAGACTGTATGGACAACAAAAAGTATTAACCACTAAATATAGATTTAGGCCCGGTATAGGCTTGTGCACCACATGTGTACAATAACATGACAAATATATATAACTAAAATAGAACAAACTTTTAATCATGGGATTTGCAGTGTGAAGTTAAGATAAGTAAAAATAACTTTTCCTTATCTTAATCTATAAATAAATATGTATAGGTAGTACTTTCCCTGAGGTGTGTGTGTGTGTTTCTGCATGCCTTCAATCCAGCATATGTTTTGCTCAGGAGCAGTATCCCCCCTCCCTTTTTTTAACCACTCCCACTTCCATCTGACCTGACTTTTTCCCCACAAACTAACTGTAAAAACTGCACACAGCACACAGCATTCCAACTGTCAAAGTTCTATCCAGATATTCCAGCTATAGCAAAACTGCTCACAGAAGAATAGTTTATGTGAGCAAGGCACTTGATTGACAGCTGAAATGTAAGATGTTTTAGAATGGATATCTAAAGAAATAGGGGGCAGATCAACCACAACAACAACAAAAGATACAGTGGTGGTTGGGAAAAATTATAGTTTCCAGTTATGGTCGATTAAAAATAACTTTTTTTTTTCAGTCTAGATGCCCTTTAAACCTTTTCCCTAATGCAGCCTTGCCCATATGTACATTACATTGTGCATGTAGATTATTTGTAATGACTCGTGGCCTGAAAATCCAGAAAAAGCTCCAGTGAGATGTTAAGGTGTGGTGTGATAAAAAAAAAAATGTGTGGAGAAGGCAATCAAACCTTTATCTGTAATGTGGCCATGGGCAACTTACAGTACTACAGGTTTGAGTACAATGATCTAGATAGGAAATGTTGGACAGTATCTAGAAAGCAAATTTGTTTCGATTCCTACGTTTCAAATTATTATTATAATTTTATTTGGAATGCACAGGATTCTCTCCTGATTAAATGTATCTGGTGGTGGCACCCAGGTATCTTGTAAAATAAAGTTTCTCTCTCTACACACACACACATATATAATACATATAATATATAATATTCCATTTCTGTAGGAACTTCAGCCATGCCTGGAATTTCACTGACACCAAACTGGACCCCAATACTTACTCATGACTCTGTAACTCTGACATGTAATGTGGATCCTCCTGCTACCCAATGGACATTGAGATATTCCTGGTACAGAAATGGCAAAAAGATTTCAGGAAATCAGAAAAATCTTATAATACAGAATGCTCAACTGACAGACAATGGGAATTACCAGTGCCGGGCTGGTACCAGCGAAAGTGACACCATTACACTGGATGTTAGAGATGGTAGGTTTATCATTGTTTTCTCCAGAAAATGTATAGCTAAGCTTGTTAGTCCTTTACCCCTTTGCTCCTTTATTTTATATAAATATATTAATATGTTCATAGGAGATTGCATAGAGTTTTCAGGAGCTACCAATGAGGTGGGGGGTATAGGATATTACATATAGGAAAGGTGTATATGTACGTATGTTTGTACTATCTCACTATTACCATTTAAATGACAATCAATAAATGTATCTAAAGTATAGCACTGACTTATATTAGGTACAAGAAAATATAAAACTTATACAAAATATATAAACTTACTTACAGAGCTCAGATTTCTATTTTAATATGGGATGGTCAAAATGGGAGGTTAAAATTCACCCCTGTGACTGCTAAGGGGACTCCATGTGAATACTGAAAGGAAGTGGTAATGTTAGTATAACATCCAGTGATGTGCTGTTTGTAAAACATGAAAACATGTGACACCACCCTTTAGATCACAAGCTGGGTGTCATCAGAACCCTGCAACACAGAGCAGAGAACATCCCCACTAGCACAGAGGCAAAGGCTAAAGAAATAAAACATCTTAGAGGAGACCTTAAAACTTGTGGATATCCAGACTGGGCCTTTGTCAAAAGAAGTAGAAGGAAAGAAAAAGGGGAAAAGCAAGACAGGAGAAAAAATATGGTCATCCCATATGTAGCAGGGGTCTCTGAGAAATTAAGAAGATTTTTCAATAAACAACTGTATCCCTGTCTGCAGTGAAGAATGCTCTGATTTGTATGTGTGGGAGACCAAACAGCAACTGCATCAACCTATGGCCCAGCACAGAGGAGCCAATTCCTCGGGTCAGGACTCAGCCATGTACCTGCATCTTAAGGATAAAGGACATGCCTTTGAAGATTGACATGTTAACATATTGGCAAAGGAATGTGACTGGTTCAAGGGAGGTGTCAAGGAGGCCATTTATGTGAAAATAAAGAAACCAAGCCTAAATAGAGGTGGGGGGGTTCGACACCAACTGTCTGCCATGTACAATGCTGTTTTGACACCTTACTCTGGGCATTCCTATTACACCTCTTAGCCACTATCCAATCACGCCCTTAACACCTGGCTGTTATATGCTAATTGGGATTTTCCAGGGTACATGATTGCCACAGATTCTTGTACAAGTCATTCTGAATTGAGAAAGCCAATCAGATGACTAGCGAAACATCTTCAAGAACTAAACTTGAGTCCAGTTGATCTAATTGAATACAACAGATATACCATGACCTGGATGAATGAGAACCTTCACAAGCATGTGTTTATATGTTAGATTATTAGGGTAATGCTATTATTATAACAAGAGGTTCCTTCTGTTATAAGAAGGCTCTATTTCATTTTATACTATGTGGGGAGCTTTAAATTCCTTTAACTTCACCTCACCTTTATCTATAAAACTAATCAGTATCCTGTGCTCCCAAGTCATAACATAAGCAGCTATAAATGTGGAAATTGCAAATAGCAAAACTTACACACAATTGCCACTGTGTACCAACTGGCACACTTTTGCTAATATAGAATATATAGAAAAGAAAGTACACAATTTTAAAACACTTTACTGCTCAATAGTAGATTAAAGGGCAAGTCCAGCCCTCAAATGAAAACTTATATACAGGTAAATTACCCCCCAAAACCTTAAACTATATTTTGAAATCCGAAATATAAAAGTCTAACCTGAAATGCTTCTATGGTTCTTCCAGTTAGCAACTGTCAGTTATGGATTTGACGGTTGACATCACAGCCAATGACTGAATGTTAATCCCCTGTCTGCCTCTTCTGAGCATGCTCAGGAACAGTTCAGGTTACTAAATTGCACAGTTTCCATGACACATCCAGAAGCATAGCAGGCATACAGTAATGAATTCATAGGACAAACTATGATATATCAACATATTTTAAAGAGGCCATTCTTTCTAAAATATGTTATTATGAGGGTGGAGTTGTCCTTTAAGTAGTCAAAATTCATGTTTCCTAAATCACCAACCATCATTTCTGTTATATAAATTGGCATTTTGTGTTGTAAATTGTTTTGAAGACATAATTCCCATCCAAGCATCTTCTGGTGAATTCCCCTAGGCCAATTGATGTATTTTAATAGCAAATTGGGCCGTACAGAATGGGGGAAGGACGAACCCCAGCGCCTTATTGAATAGGCTCCCAAGTAGTTAATTATCATACTTTTTATTTTTTAGAAATGATCGTCCTGCAAGCTCCTCTTACTGTTCATGCCGGTGGCTTCCTGTCCCTCCGATGTCACAGCCGCCCTAAAGATTATAGGGATAATGTTGAGTTTTTCAAAGAAGGAAAATTTTCAGCCTCAGCCATTGACTCTCTTTTACAGTTTGGACCAGTGAATGTTTCTGTATCTGGTGAATACAGATGTGAGAAAGAGCTAATACATTCTTCTACTACCAAAAACTTTACTGATATAAAATACATTTCAGTAGAAGGTAAAAACAAATGGAAACATCCCATTCACTGCAGTGGAACCATAATGTTCCACCATGTTTATTAACCTGTATAAACGTATATTAACATTGGATAATGGTCAGATTTTATTAATGGGTCCAAAAACACGTTCTCCTAGGCTTAGTAGTTTTCCTTACTTTCTTAGCTTATCTCACCCACAGCAGTTCACACTAGGTACATGGAGTGTTACAAACACAGACGGACGGATTTACCCAGAGGCGAAACGCAGGTTCCTGTAGTTAATGTTGCGTTAATTGACTCAATATCGGTTAGCATGTCTTTATCTTTCTTCTTTGTGCTGGCTGTGCAGGCATCATGAAAAATACTTGCACAACTGATGCAGGGAATTTAATATCTGTTTTGCATTATTATTGGGAGTTTTTAACTCCAGGTGACTTAAAGGAACACTAAACCCCGAAAATTAACTATGTCCCATTCGTTTCTATTATTCACAGGGAGGTGAGAACGCTTATTCTCACCTCCCTGTGAATAATAGGACGATCGGGGGACCTGGAACTTACCTTACCTGCCGCTCCTGCTCTAACAGCTGTTCGTCCCGATCGCGGCCCTATCTTTTGAATTGGCGCGCATGCGCATAAGATAGGGCGCGTGGTCGGACAGAGCGGCTTTCCGTGCAGGAGCGGCTGCGAGTGGAGCGGCGTGTAAGGTAAGTTCCAGGTCCCCCGATCGTCCTATTACAGGGAGGTGGAATAACGTTCTCACCTCCCTGTGAATAATAGAAACGAACGGGACATAGTTATTGGGGGCTTAAGGGGGGTTTACAGGTCCTTTAACCGATGGGTTAAATCCCATGCTAAACCCAGGCTAACCCATTCCATAGTAAAGCCATGCTATCATATTTGCAATGGGCTACCATAAATTTAGCACAGGTTGCCTGATTATTTTGTGGTCGACATTCAATTCCAAACTGAACGTGCCATGAAGAGGAACCCTGGGAGGTGAACGCAGGGGTTTTGACATTAGATACAAGGATTGAATGCCATTGAATGGCTGAAACTCATTAGTTTTGTTCCGTTTTCGGATTCCCAGATCTCCAAAATCCCGAAGTTCCGAAAATCTGAAACCGGAAAAGAATTTCCAATAATTTTCGAATGTACAGAGCTATTTTCGATCATTTTCTAAAATAGCCTAGAACGTTTGAAAATTCTCGAAATATGACACAGAGTCCATTTTCGTATTTTCGAGGATTTTCGAATCTTGTGCTATTTTCGAAAATTAGCGAAATAGCTCCGCACATTCGAAAATTAGCGAAAATTTGTTCCGGAACCAAGTAGTTTCATGTCGGAAACTCCACTCTATTCATCAGCTATGTTAAATACTTACTGCATCTGGTGTGATATGGGATTGGCAGGACACACTAATGGGTCTGATATGTGAAGTGACATAGTATAAATTCTTACAGATAATAGGGTTTTGTTTGGGTTTCCTTACTGCAGAGCTTTTCCTCAACCACATAAAGTGAGTCCAGATCAGTTGGATGACATGACCATAACATGTGACACAAATCTTAGCCCAGGAAGGGCAACTACGGAGCTGCAGTTTGGATTCTATAGAAATAAGGACAGTGTGCAGAAATTCAGTTTATCCAACCAATACAGAGTTCCCTCAGCTCAACTAGAGGATTCTGGGAATTATATCTGTGAGGTACAAACTGTAACTGGCAGCGTGAGGAAAAGGAGTAATGAATTACAAATCCAGATAAAGGCAAGTTTAGATTAGGTATATATTTATATTTGGCACAGTTTACAGCACTATATGCTGATTCATTTGTTTAAACGAATTGTAACTGAAAACATTACTTTGTCTCATTCCAATCTATAAATGAACACATGAAAGCAGCTCTTACTCTACTGAGTTTTGTTGCGCATGACTTCAATCCAGTACTTGTTTTGCTCAAGGTCAGTTCCCAGCCCCCCTGCCAGATGATCTGACTCTCTGTGAGGGCAAGCATGCTCAGTAATCCCTATGAGGCAGCATTGAGAGGGGAATTTCCCGCCATGTGGTTCACTTACCAACTGTCACCATTCCAGCTACAGCAAAACTAAACATAACAGAAGAGTTTATGATAATAAGGCACTTGAATGACAGCTGAAATGTAAGATGTCATAGATTGGATATCTAAAGTAATAGGGGACAAATCAACAAAAAAACAGTGATAGTCGGGAAGAATTATGTCCAGTATGGGCAATTTAAAAATACAAATTTCACAGTGCACATATTTTTTAATGCTATAACGAGAAGAAAATGAATGTAAAAAAATGCAATTGGAAAAAAATCACTAGAAAGTAACTGTATCAACTGTATAAATAAAGACAAACTTCAATCAGTTCTTCACAATTCACTCAATACATTAAATATTATTTTTTCCCCCGAAGGAAGCCAAGTAAGACTCCGAAACATAATACGACTGGTATTGTCTACATTGACGATTATCACTATGTTTGCCTTCCTTCCACCATTTAAAGACCACAGGTAAAGTTGACATTGGTGCTGTGATGCGGGAGAGCAATAGAAGTGCCTGTTTTCACGCTATGATGTAATCACTATGATGTAATCACTATGAAGTTATCACTATGAGTGTACAATTGATGAAGCTATTTTCCTCCTTTTTCCTGATCTTTCCTTGATTTCTATTTCTTTTTCATGGAAGTTTATCTGAAAAAACAATAAATTATTACAATTAATAAGAGCCATTAATTAAAATATTAATCCAGAACACCCCACTCTAGAACTTGCATGTTTACTGCAGGAAGCCCTTAATTAGTAGTACGTTTTCTACAGTCGGTTCGTATTCGAACTTTCGAACTATATGGAAAGTTCAAAAGTTCGAAAATGGACCCATTTAAGTCAAGGGAGTCAAAACTTCGAAAAGTTCTAATGAAATATGTCTGTTGTATTCAATTAGTCAACTGGACTTGAAATGTAGTTCTTGAAGACGTTTCGCTAGTCATCCGACTGGCTTTCTCAATTCAGAATGACTTGTACAAGAATCTGTGGCAATTATGTCCTGGAAAATCCCAATTAGCATATCACAGCCAGGTGTTAAGGGTGTGATTGGATAGTGGCTAAGAGGGTGTATATTTTGGGGGAGAAAACCCTCAAACTTGTACGGCAATATGTAAGACAGCAAGGAAATTGGCAGACTACAGAAACCACCTGCGATTTAACCTCCGATGCAGACAACAAAGGCTAGTACCATGCAGTATACGTCTGGATTCCACGGTTAAAGGTATCAGAGCCAAACAGATACTGCAAAAGGCTCAAACACAGCTCTAAGTGAACGGGTACAACAGACACATTTTACAGTCGATGCTTCAATGCACAACAATAGTCAACTAGAAAAGAACCTGGCCTCACAGCTACCTGTTGTCCATTGGGAAAGAGTGATGGAGTTCACCAAACAAGCACAGCTTTCTCAGCACGTGAAGGGCAAACAAAGGCAACAGAACAAGTTCTCTATTCTGTCATCCCAGAGCAGCCCCAAATGAGAACAACTACCTTGGATACAAAAGGAGGGAAGTGTCACTTCATCAAACAAGAGGAATGGGTGAGAAACCTGTCTAACAGGACCCTGACCCAGCCAGAAATGGAAGTCCTGGTAAGGGCTTGAATTTTGCCATCACCCTAAAACCATCCCTGTGGTGGATATATATCAGCCACAGAAGCCTCTATCCACAGTAATAAGGTATCACAGAGTGAGGCAGAACAACTTCGCCTTAAGGATCTGCAGCCTTAGCCAGTGCTAAAACTCCTTCATCTAACCTGACCACACAGGAAAGAAGAGCCTTAACATCCCTCAAGAAAGATTCCAGTATCACCATTCTACCGGCAGATAAAGGAAGATGCACAGTGGTACTCAACACCTCAGACTACCATGATAAGGTGACCATGCTCCTGGCCGATAACAACACATATGAGGCTTTAACAAGGGATCCCACCAGCCGTTACAAGAAAAGAGTCATAGACTTACTACAACAGCTTCAAAAGGATAAAGCCATTGACCGAGCAATGTATCATCGCCTCTACCCTGGTGAGGCACATCCATGCATATATGGACTCCCAAAGATACATAAGGAAGGGGCACCACTAAGACCTATAGTCAGCAGCATCAACTCTGTAATATACAAGGTGGCAAAATATCTAGCTAACATCTTAGGACCTTTGGTGGGAAGTTCTAAGCATCACATCCAGAACTCTCAGGATTTCACCAACAAGATTGAAGATATAGTACTCGGTGTAGAAGAAACTATGGTGTCCTATGATGTGACATCTCTCTTCACTTGTATACCCACCAAGGAGGCTGTTGACATGGTGAGAAAACGGCTGGGCCAAGACAGCACTCTTAGTAGCAGAACTGATCTCAACCCAGAACAGGTGTGTTCCTTGTTGGACTTGTGTCTGAATACCACCTATTTCAAATACAGGGATAAGTTCTATAAGCAAAAACATGGATGTGCTATGGGATTTCCAGTTTCACCTATTGTGGCCAACCTTTACATAGAGGAGGTAGAAACACAGGCGCTTAATACCTTTAAGGGCATAGCACCCAGCCACTGGTTCAGATATGTTGATGACACCTGGGTTAAAATCCACCAGAAGGAAGTACAAGCTTTCACAGAACACATTAATGCGGTGGACCAAAACATTAAATTCACAAGGGAAGAGGTACAAAACAACAAACTGGCTTTCTTGGACTGCTTGGTAGAAGTTAAGGAAAATGGTAAACTGGAAGTAGAGGTTTACAGAAAACCAACACACACAGATCAGTATTTGATGTTTGACTCCCACCACCCTTTAGATCACAAGCTGGGTGTCATCAGAACCCTGCAACACAGAGCCGAGAACATCCCCACTAGCACAGAGGCGAAGGCTAAAGAAATGAAACATCTCAGAGGAGCCCTTAAAACTTGTGGATATCCAGACTGGGCCTTTGTCAAAAGAAGTAGAAGGAAAGAACACGAATACCAACAGTGAAGGGGAAAAGCAAGACAGGAGGAAGAACATGGTCATCCCATATGTAGCAGGGGTCTCCGAGAAATTAAGAAGAATTTTCAAAAAACATCATATCCCTGTCTGCTTTAAACCGAACAACACACTGAGGCAGCAATTGGTACATCCAAAAGACCCAATACCTAAACACAAGAAAAGCGACATCATATATGCAGTGCAGTGCAGTGAAGAATGCTCTGATTTGTATGTGGGGGAGACCAAACAGCAACTGCATCAACGTATGGCCCAGCACAGAAGAGCCAATTCCTCGGGTCAGGACTCAGCCGTGTACCTGCATCTTAAGGATAAAGGACATACCTTTGAAGATTGTAATGTTAACATACTGGCGAAGGAACGTGACTGGTTCAAGAGAGGTGTTAAGGAGGCCATTTATGTGAAAATAAAGAAACCAAGCCTAAATAGAGGTGGGGGGGTTCGACACCAACTGTCTGACATGTACAATGCTGTTTTGACACCTTACTCTGGGCGTTCCTATAACACCTCTTAGCCACTATCCAATCACACCCTTAACACCTGGCTGTGATATGCTAATTGGGATTTTCCAGGGTACATAATTGCCACAGATTCTTGTACAAGTCATTCTGAATTGAGAAAGCCAGTCGGGTGACTAGCGAAACGTCTTCAAGAACTAAACTTCAAGTCCAGTTGATCTAATTGAATACAACAGATATACCATGACCTGGATGAATGAGAACCTTCACAAGCATATTTCTAATGAAATACAATTAAAATATCAATGGTAACTTAATGTAAATGGCTGTGGGACCTGGGAAATGGTCTGGGGAACATGTTCGAATATCCAGGACCTTCGAAAACTCGATTTTACTCTCACGCGCGCTACTTTTGAGCTCTCGCGTTTGAACATTCGATAATTATCCCATGAACGACTCACGGATTCGATGCTCGCTCCTAGGTATAATGGACATTTTACTCGCAGATTCGATGCTCGCTCCTAGGTATAATAGACATTTTACTTGCGGATTCGATGCTCGCATCCAGGTATAATGGACATTTTACTCATGGATTCGATGCTCGCATCTAGGTATAATGGACATTTTACTCGCCGATTCGATATTTACTCATGAATAGGTATAATAGACATTTTAATCACTGATTCGATGCTCGCGTATAGGTATAATAGACATTTTACTCGCATATTTGATTCCTCGAACGTTCGAACATTTGATAATTATCGAAAGTCCGGAAAATTTCGAAAATCCGGGTCCGGGATAGTTCGAGAAGTCTGAGTCCGTTCTAACAATTAAAATATCAATGGTAACTTAATGTGAATGGCTGTGGGGCCTGGGAAATGGTCTGGGGAACATGTTTGAACTCGATTTTACTCTCACACGAGCTACTTTCGAGCTCTTGCGTTCGAACGCATATTGGTATAATAGACATTTAACTTGCAGATTCGATATTCGATATTTACTCGCGTATTGGTATAATAGACATTTAACTTGCAGATTCGATATTCGATATTTACTCGCGTATTGGTATAATAGACATTTTACTTGCAGATTCGATATTCGATATTTACTCGCATATTGGTATAATAGACATTTAACTGCAGATTCATATTCATTATTACTCGCTTATTGGTATAATAGACTTTTACTTGCGGATTTGAGAATTCAATATTTTACTTGCATACAGGTATAATAAACATTTTACTCGCATATTCGATAATTCGATATTTTACTCGCGTATTGGTATAATAGACATTTTACTCGCATATTCGTTAATTCGATATTTACTCGCGTATTGGTATAATAGACATTTTACTCGCATATTCGTTATTCGATATTTACTCACGTATTGGTAATAGACATTTTACTCACATATTCGATAATTCGATATTTACTCGCGTATTGGTATAATAGACATTTTACGCGTAGATTCGAGATTCGATATTTACTCGCGTATTGGTATAATAGACATTTTACTCGCATATTCGCTAATTCGATATTTACTCACGTATTGGTATAATAGACATTTTACTCGCATATTCGTTATTCGATATTTACTCGCGTATAGTATAATAGACATTTTACGCGTAGATTTGAGAATTCAATATTTACACCGCGTATTGGTAAAATAGACATTTTACTCGCATATTTGCACGTCTCGAACTTTCGAACATTCGATAATTATCGGAAAGTCTGGAAAACATTGAAAATCTGGGTCCGGATGTCTGAGAAGTCCGAGCCCGTTTGAACTCGAATAGTTCGACTCAAACATCGGGTTCGAGTTCTAGTCCATCGCTAGTGATGATTAATCACCAGACTCACCACATTTAAAGCAAATAATATTTTACATTTACTGATGCTTTGCTCAATGCTAATTTTTATTTATACACAGTAAAGTCGATCCGAAAGCATTAAAGGGTATCTATACCGCATAGAAACATTATACAGCAAGATCCCGCTACTTCAAAACTTTTTTGGGATTTTAAATTTGAAGCTGTAGATCCTGAGAAATCATCATTTTAATCACAGCATTTACAGGGAAAAACCTGTCACTCCAGGAGAAAAATTTAAATATGTGACCCATCCCTGACCCCTAAAGGATCTTTAGCTGCCGCAGCACACCTTATGCAACAATTAAGATATCAGTAGAGAGAAGTAGGCAGGGGGTTGGGGAGGGAGATGTGTAAGCAGAGCAGGGTTTATGGTGAGGCTGTACAGAACGTATAAGTTGTCGCAGACACTACAAGAAGGCAGTGAGTAAGGGAGGGTGGGGCAATTTGGAGCACTCACTAAACATTAATAATTATTGACAAAAACAAGCACAGATAAATATGTGAGTACCACCATTTTACTCCTAATTGTAGTTTCAGATAATGTAAAGTTGTTTGAGTGAGTATAGTGACTCTTTAAACTGCTGTACATTACAATGAAAAAAACCTTTAATTATAATCTGTAATACATTTCACTGATGGGGCCATTGCTGCCTCAATCCACATTCCAGTGGTTCTGCCTAGTCACATGGAATCTAATTCGGATGGTGTGATTGACTGGGAAAGGAACAGGCCTGGGATTCTTAGTGCAGTTAGTTAAATTGCATTAAAGTTGTTTAGTTTTGGTGACTCTCAAACTCACAGTCAGATTTCCATGAAATGTAACTTTCTGTGCATATTGCAAATGTGAATGTAATTGGCTAATAGCCAGTCAACTCTCTATTCACCTTGTGTTCTCCAATTTTCCCCATAGATGCGGGCCTCTTGTTCTTCAGGTTCAGTCTGTTCCAGTCGACACCTCCAACACTGCCCCCCCAACCAGAATGACCATTCTGTGCCTTATACTGACACCATCCTCCCTTTCAATCATCTTCTTAGTCCTGATATTTCACCACACAATCCATGTATTGAACAGGCTTGCATATCTGTGTGTGTACCCACCCCATCAAACGTAATCATATATGATAAAATATATGCAACCAAGGAACTAAGTACTCTTGATATACAGGATTAACCCCATTCTTGTACTTGTGTATGTGAAATGCAGTTCATGTGACCAACGCTACATTGTTCTGATTATGGCTCAATAAAGCTAAAACTGGTCAACAACTGTCTCACTGGTAAAATCTTCACAGATGGTATAGCACTTACTTAAGGGCTACCATGAAATTACCCAGAAATATCTCATAGTAACATAGCAATGAGGTTGATAAAGACATATATCCAGTACGACCCTTATACCCTCCTCTTTAACACTAGCTACAATAACAGTTGATCCAGAAGAAGGCAAATAAAAAAAATTGCTTATTTGCATAATGAAAAAAGGGAGCTCTAAACAAACACTTTCTAAACTACTCTTATTATTGGGGACATCCGTGTGTATGCATGTAAGTGCCAGTGATCAAGGAAGGCGTAGTGGATATATCTCTGGTTAGGAATCAGTTAAAGAGTGTTTTAATCGTTTGTTCTGCTCCATAGGAAGAACATGAAAATGTGTTTTAGGGTGAACTTATTTTAAATGTCATTCCAACTGCATAGAGCCCACTCAACTGGTCACAGTAAATTATCCTGACCAACAAGGTGTCTTAGTGATGAAAACTTTGTATCCAGTCCCTGATCACACAGAGCTCTCATTTCTCTACATTTCACTTCCTCTCGATAGGGCAGATGCGGTGAAACAGTCAGGGTGAAAGTTTCTGTTTAACCAAGTGGGTAAAGTCAGTCCGTGTGTGGGTTAGAAATGTATGTATTGAGTGTGTACAGTGTATGTTTAACACAATGATTTTCTGAATTTGAAAAGTTAAGAAGCAACAACAGTTTCTGCTATTTCCAATCAATCAGACAGTACGCTTCTTTGCAAATATCATGTCAGTCACAACGATGATGGTTTTACTTTGTAAGTACAAGTATTGATAGTTTGTTAATGTTAATGTTTATATAATATATATACAGGGTTATTCCATAAAATTTCTTATATCTGATTGGTTGGGGCAAAATTAGCACCATTTTTAACGATAAGAACTTTTATTGAATCTCCCTATTAATAAGCTGTCACTGCTTGTTATAGGTTTAAGTCTTATAGTGTTGAAAGCTGCAACTGGGTAATTAAAGGGTCCAGGAACCACTCAGTGTATCCATACAGCAACCCACATGGTGGCACATTCTAGTGACACACTATACCATGCCATCGTTAGTCAACACTGGACTTTTGTAATACTGGATTGAATTGTGCTGAAATGCCAATACTGGTTATATACGTATCGGTAAACCTACTGATGTTTCCTAAGCTAACAAACAACATTGAACAATGTTGGTTTGTGTATACCTAACATGAAATATCTTTCCAATTTTTATAATCTACCATGATTTCAACACTGGCCAAAAGGGTCATCAATGCAGTGTTAGCTAGTTAGAAATAGAGCAATATTACAGTGGAATTCCAATACACAAAGTTGTCAAACAAGGCATATAGCGACTCCTTTCATTGTTAGGCAATACACTAGTTAATATAAACTTGTCTATCATTTAAATTTAATAAAATTAAACAAATAATAATAATCACCAAATTAAAAACCAATCATGAGCACGTTATGATAATATGATAATTTACCTTAATTACAACAAAGAATTTATTATTATATTATTGTGATTTATATAGCGTCAACATCTTCCGTATCGCTTACAATTACATGTATTACTTTCACATCAGGCCCTGCCCCGAAGAGCTTACAATTAAAGACATTTATTGACACATACAACCTATCAGTATGTCTTCATGATTGTGGGGGAACCGGAGTGCCGAGGAAACCCCGCAAGCGAGGGAGAACATACAAACTCCTTGCAGATGTGTCAAGGGTGGAATCGAACTCAGGACTTCCGTGCTAACCACTGAGCCACCGTACTTTTGATTAAGTTATGTGACCAATAAACAAGATTAATTAGAACAAACCTAGACTTGTATTCGAAAAAGAGAGATTTACATTAGAGAAACTGCAAACCGCCACTCAGAGTGTAATGAAGTTTAATTCTGGTTTATTATTGTTTGGGAAGGTAATTAAAAACAACAAGGAACAAATGTTTTATTTATAGAGATTTTAATAAAGCAATCCTTGGAATAAAAACAATTATTTATAAGAAAAAAAGAATGGATTCTTATTGGCCTACAAATTAAAGTAAATTAGTTTAAAATTAAAAATAGAAATAAACACAGTTTCATCTAAACTGAACTAAAACTATTATCAGCTGAATCCCAACATCAATTGCTTTCAGAAATCAAGCTTATATAGAAGAAGTCCAATTCAAGATAATCATTTTCAGGGTTATTCAATAAAAATTCTTATCGGTTAAAAATGGTGCTAATTTCGCCCCAACCAACAGTATTTTATTTTACATTTGAAGCTAACATCTGATTGGTTGGGGCAAAATTAGCACCATTTTTAACGATAAGAACTTTTATTGAATAACCCTGTTGGTTTTTATAGCACATATGTACAAACCACATAGTAGAAAACTTGGAGCAGACCAATGTGTTTTAAACAAATGTACAGTGAATTATTATAGAAATATATAACTGGGAATACTGGAAATCCTTAAGACTTCTGTATCTGAATCTGTAGCAAAAACCATCAATTTTTATTTTAAACCAACGGTTAAATTCCATCAATATAGAATTCATGCTGCATAAATAAAGTTGTGGGCAATGCTATTCTATAGCAAGAGACTGCAAGATGCCTTCTGTTATAAGAAGGTGTTTTCCCACTTTTATGCTCAGTGAAGGGCTTTTTCTCCTTTTGGTCCCTCTCTCCCTAAGCTTTTAGCGACTTTACTACATAAACATGTCCACATACAATTCAATCTTTGTAGGTAAAAGGCAGTTACAAGGATAACATATAAGGTATTGAACATGAAAGTCCTTCATGTAGCAGAACCCTCAGACTATACTAAAAAACCATCGCCCAGAAACCAAAGAAGTAACTTACTACCTACAGTGCATCAAGTTATTATAAAACCACTTCTCTGGCAATGCTTTACATCGGGATGCAATACGGGATAATGTCATTACAATACTTACAAGTTACAACTTAATTAAAAAAATTCAGAAGAAATATTTGACTCACAACTTAGAAATTAATTAATATCTAGAATGTAAAATGTATCCAATAAATGAATACCATTTCTTATGCATATAAAAAATATATAGAATATATAATATAATTCTCAGTTAAACCTTGTACTGGGCTGGTTGATCTTTCAGCCCAAAATATTGGTCTGGGTGTACATCGGTTAACAGCCACGATACTGTATTGTTGGATGGGCTATGTACACTTTATTAAGCATAAAATATATTGATTTGGCATATTATAAGGATTGTCTTTTCGCCAAATAATTAGCGCAGCACATCGCAGCGAAAATAGCGCCATTTGGGGCTTCGTTTCGCCATATTTATAAAAGCGAAAAAAAACACACTTCGCGCTGAAAAAGGCGAACGGGCGCGATAAAGAGCGAAAAGTATCGCACGAAAACTTAAGCATCTAAGAAGACTGCATTGCGAAAAACCATTCGAAACCAGAAAAGCCCACTAGAAAATGATGTCAAGTTCAAAATGGCCACCTCACATTACCAAGAAGTCAGCCATTCTTATTATTGTATTTCTCAATTGGAATACAATTTGTCTTTTGCACTGCTGACTCGCCTTTCTAATGCGCTTTCGCCTTTCTAATGTGTGTTCGCTTTTTCTACTGCGCGTTCGCTTTTCCAAGGCAATTCCATTAATGTGCGTTCGCCTTTTATGTGCGTTCGCCTTTCTAATGTGCGTTCGCCTTTCTAATGCGCGTCGCTTTTCAAGGATATACATTCTAATGCGCTTTCGCCTTCTAAGGTCCCTTTTCAAAGGGGCATATTACACTCTAATGCGCGATCGCCCTTCTAAGGCGGCGTTCGCTTTTCAGGCATATTCCCCTTAGAATGCTTTTCGCTCAAACAATGACTTTCACCACCTTCAGGGTCGCGCTAATCTTTCGCTCTTTTTAACGCAAAAAACCAACTTTCGTCTCTTTATAAATGGCGTATGCCTTTTTTCTCCTTTTCGCTTAAAATTAACCCTGCAAAGTTAGGCGAAAAGGGTTTAGCGATAGCTCGCGGAAACGGTTTCGCCATTCGTTAACGCTACCTTTATAATATCGTAACTGTTCTTTTGGCGAAAACCCATGCGAAAGCGAGATGCGAAAACATTTTCCTATTTTCGCTCTTTTATAAATATGCCCCTTGTCTCTGTTCCTATTTCAGGGATTATCATGGAATCTCCAGGTAAGAATTAGTATACATTTACTGTTGGATCACTCACTAATCTGGAAAATGATTGAGTAAAAAATATCTTTATACTTTATATAAATTATCCTTTTATTATTATTATTATTATCATTAGTTTAGCAGAAACAATATCAGTTAGTCATCTGTGTGTCTATTATCTATACGTTTTGTCTACCCCTTCCCAAAATCGTTGATCTAGAGAATCTGATTAATGTAGAACTAATATGAAAATCAGATTGTCTCTGTTTTGACCTGATGAGAACTAAAATCAGATTTTGGTGAATTGCTTAGGTAATTAATAAGCTAACCAGTTTGTGGAAACGCCATAGAGAATAGATGACAATGGGGAAAAAAAAAAGGCCAGCTAGGCCCAAGAAAAAAAAGAAATGAGCATTAAAGGTCGCGAGAGGGCTTTATATAAAGCAACAACAGATTACATTCTTAGATTTGCATATTATCAGTTGTACCTAATGGGTCTATAGGTTTTTGGGTATAATAAGGGAGTAGGAATTCTCATTGATAGTCCTCTCCCTTAGTGGTCTCTGATAAGCGGCGGGGAGGACCCGTGGAACGCGTCAGACACTTTCTGGTTGCCACCTACTGTGAATGTTTTTTTCGCAACAGCCTGTTTGATGTTAATGTGGATGAATAAAAGTTTAGACGACACCACCTCCATGACTGAGTCTAATGTCCGCTCCCTGATTTTTTGCTTCTCGTTTATTATCTGTAATATTCATCCATCCAGGTCATTGTATATCGTAATATTCATCCATCAGTCATGGTATATCTGTAATATCTCCATCCAGGTCCATGGTATATCTGTTAATATTCCATCCATCTCAGGTCATGGTATATCTGTAATATCATTCATCCAGGTCCTGGTATATCTGTAATTTTCATTTCCATCCAGGTCACGGTATATCTCGAAGTATTTCCATCCTCCAGGTCTGGTATATCTTAATATTCATTCATCAAGTCATGGTATATCTGTACTATTCATCATCCAGGTCATGGTATATCTGTAAATTAATCCTCCCAGGTCATGGTATATCTGAATTTCATTCATCCAGGTCATGGTGATATCGTAATATTATACATCCAGGTCCATGGTATATCTGTAATATTCATCCATCAGGTCATGGTATATCGAAATTCATTCACTCCAGGTCTTTATATCTGTAATCTCACCATCCAGGTAATGGTATATCTGTAATATTCAGTCACATCCAGGTCATGGTAATCTGAATCATTCATCCATCCAGGTCATGTTATTATATACTGTAATATCATTTCATCTAAGGTCAGGTATATCTGTAATATTCATCCACTCCAGGTCATGGTATATCTTAAAGTCATTCTCCAGGTCATGTATCTCGTTAATATTCATCCACCAGGTCATGGCCATATCTGTAATCATTCAGCCATCCAGGTCATGATATATCTGTAATTTCGCATCCATCCAGGTCATGTATATCTGTATATATTACCATCAGGTCATGGTAATATCTGATATCATTCATGTCCTCCAGGTCATGGCAATATCTGTAATATTCATTCATCCAGGTCATGGTAATATCTGTAATATTAAGCCATCAGGTCCACGGTTATAATCCGAAATATTCATCCATCCAGATTGGTAAAACTTAATATCCATTAATTCAGTCACGGTATTAATCTGTAATATTATTCATCCAGGTCATGGTAGTATCTGGTATATTCAATCCATCCAGGTCATGGTTATATCTGTAATATTCAGGTATCAGGTTCAATGTATATCTGTAATATATCCATCAAAGGTACTGGTAGATCTTTGTATGTGTCCATAGATCAAACTGACTGAAGTTAATTCTAAGACGTTTTCGCTAGTAATCAGATTTACTGGGAGCCAGTGTGATTCTTTAATTACACCGCTGAATAAAGCTGGTATATTAGTTCAGTAGCATTAGGTGTGTGTGACATGTATATTACGTATTAATTAATTTCTAAGTACAGTATATAGATACGAGAAATGATTTCCACATTAATAATTACATCCAGTCATTGACTAATAAGCGATAAATCTATCATAATAAATACTACTGTCATTAATCTGGCCTTTTTGTAATTTACTGTGTGGGATAAAGCTCGTTACCATGGTAACTATGTTGTCATAGTTGTCCAGGTGATATATTAATAGGGGCAAAGCAAAGAATCTCAGTCGCGCACATTGTTATTTTGCGAGTTGTAGCCAAATCTTTGACAATCAATTAAGTAATTTTAAACTGGGAGGTTTGATCAATGTAACAGGTTTAATTTAGATGTAACTTTTCTAATATTGGTACTCATCCTTATTTCTATAAGTCATAGAATTTAACTTTATAATCATTTTTTTCTACTAATGCCTAATTAATATTTTTACCAGTGAAAATTTGTCTTGCTTTTCCCATGAAATGTTACTATTATTCCAACATTTCTAATAATATAAACTTATCATTACAAAAAAAAAATAATATCTGGCCCTTGTTATTACTGTATTGGGGGTTAACTGTTACCAGGTAACTTAATGATGTCATAGCTATCCGCTGCTTATATTATAAGAGGTGCGGGAGAAAACAGATATCATCGACACAGTGATTTTGCAAGTGTTTGAGCCAAATTTTACACTCAGGTAAGTATTTTAAATTGGAGGTTTTATCATTTGGGTAACAGGTTTAAAGTTTAGATGTAACTTTCTAATATCGGTACTCATTCATTTATTTCTATAATAATATTATTACTAATGAACAAACCCTGTGTTCCCTGCATGTCCATATTGTGTAAGGGACAAGGGACACATAGTGTCAGTTTGTGCTGTGTGTTTTATCTTTTAGGAGATCTACCATGGGGAATAGAAGTTTGGGCCGCTAAGGTAAACAACAGGAGACAATTCCATGTTCTCAGTCAATATGGTGAAGATGATAAAGTTAATAAATAAACTAGCTCAATGCACAAATCTATACTGTGGCATACCATATGGGACGGTGCTAAATCAGGTGCAGAATATCAATCCATATAAGGCCAACGAAAGTTGCCTGTGATTGCGCATAAAAATGGCGAGCGAAATTCTGATTGAAAACACGCATTTCAGTGGTCAGATTCCTATGTTAGATCGATCGGAAATCTATGATTTCGTTATGGTACATTACGATCGGTCTAGTAAACAAAAAATTTTTTACGATGTTAAACGGTCGTATCTAATAGTCCAAATCGTAATACAGCAAATTTAAAATGATATGTTGGTTCTTTAAGGTCTGGTGTGTAACGAAGCCTGTCCAAAAGGAAAATGAATTAATCCCTTTAATTGTTCTTTCTGTAGCCCTATTATCGATGATACGAGGAGATTATATAAGTTTTAAAAAACAAAGACCCATGAGGAGCAGTTAAAATACCTGCCAGGACCTTCGGAATTGGTGGGGGCAACACCCAAAAGTTAGAAATGAGAAAGCTACTGACATGGGAAGTACAGTAAGTTAAAAGAGAAAGAAAGCTCGAAAACATACTGTCCAAGCTGTTAGAGCTTCAGAATCGTGATCCGTGCTTGTATGGGGTCCTAACATATTGGTATAATAGACATTTAACTTGCAGATTCGATATTCGATATTTACTCGCGTATTGGTATAATAGACATTTAACTTGCAGATTCGATATTCGATATTTGCTTTATCCCCATCACAGTAAATTACAAAGGCCAGATAATGACAGTATTTTTATAGATAGACTATCGCTTATTAGACTAGCAATGATGGAATGTAATTATTAATGTGGAAATCATTTCTCGTATCCATATATACTGTACTTAGTATAATTTAATAAAGTAATATACATGTAACACAAACTCTAATGCTACTAAACTATAATTACCAGTTTATTCAGCGGTGTAACTAAGAATCACTGGCTCCCCAGTAAAATTATTACTAGCGAAACGTCTTCAAGAATTAAACTTCAAGTCCAGTTGATCTAATTGAATACAACAGATATACCATGACCTGGATGAATGAATATTACAGATATACCATGACCTGGATGGATGAATATTACAGATATACCATGACCTGGATGAATGAATATTACAGATATACCGTGGCCTGGATGGATGAATATTACAGATATACCGTGACCTGGATGAATGAATATTACAGATATACCATGACCTGGATGACATATTCGATAATTCGATATTTACTCGCGTATTGGTATAATGACATTTTACGCGTAGATTCGAGATTTCGATATTTACTCGCGTATTGGTATATAGACATTTTACTCGCATATTCGCTAATTCGATATTTACTCACGTATTGGTAATAAGACATTTTACTCGCATATTCGTTAATTCGATATTTACTCGCGTATAGTATAATAGACATTTTAGCGTAGATTTGAGAATTCAATATTTACACACGCGTATTGGTAAATAGACATTTTACTCGCATATTTGCACGTCTCGACTTTCGAACATTCGATAATTATCGGAAGTCCTGAAAACATTGAAAATCTGGGTCCGGGAGTCTGAAAGTCCGAGCCCGTTTGAACTCGAATAGTTCGACTCAAAACTCGGGTTCGAGTTCTAGTCCATCGCTAGTGATGATTAATCACCAGACTCACCACATTTAAAGCAAATAATATTTTACATTTCTGATGCTTTGCTCAATGCTAATTTTTATTTATACACAGTAAAGTCGTCCGAAAGCATTAAAGGGTATCTATACCGCATAGAAACATTATACCAGCAAGATCCCGCTACTTCAAAACTTTTTGGGATTTAAATTTGAGCTGTAGATCCTGAGAAATCATCATTTTAATCACAGCATTTACAGGGAAAAACCTGTCACTCCAGGAGAAAAATTTAAATATGTGACCCATCCCTGACCCCTAAAGGATCTTTAGCTGCCTGCAGCACACCTTATGCAACAATTAAGATAATCAGTAGAGAGAAGTAGGCAGGGGGTTGGGAGGGAGATGTGTAAGCAGAGCAGGGTTTATGGTGAGGCTGTACAAACGTATAAGTGTGTCGCAGACACTACAAGAAGGCAGTGAGTAAGGGAGGGTGGGGCAATTTGGAGCACTCACTAAACATTAATAATTATTGACAAAAACAAGCACAGATAATATGTTGAGTACCACCATTTTACTCCTAATTGTAGTTTCAGATAATGTAAAGTTGTTTGAGTGGTATAGTGACTCTTTAAACTGCTGTACATTACAATGAAAAAAAACCTTTAATTATAATCTGTAATACATTTCCTGAATGGGGCCATTGCTGCCTCAATCCACATTCCAGTGGTTCTGCCTAGTCACATGAATCTAATTCGGATGGTGTGATTGACGGGAAAGGAACAGGCCTGGGATTCTTATGCAGTTTAGTTAAATTGCATTAAAGTTGTTTTAGTTTTGGTGACTCTCAAACTCACAGTCAATTTCCATGAAATGTAACTTTCTGTGCATATTGCAAATGTGAATGTAATGGCTAATAGCCAGTCAATCTCTATTCACCTTGTGTTCTTCCAATTTCCCCATAGAGCGGGCTCTTGTTCTTCAGGTTCAGTCGTTCCAGTCGACACCTCCAACACTGCCCCCCCAACCAAATGACCATTCTGTGCCTTAACTGACAACCATCCTCCCTTCAATCATCTTCTTAGTCCTGATATTTCACCAATCACATCCATGTATTGAACAGGCTTGCATATCTGGTGTGTACCCACCCCATCAAACGTAATCATATATGATAAAAAAATATTTGCAACCAAGGACTAAGTACCTTGATATACAGGATTAACCCCCATTCTTGTACTTGGTGTATGTGAAATGCAGTTCATGGACCAAGCCTACATTGTTCTGATTATGGCTCAATAAAGCTAAAACTGGTCAACAACTGTCTCACTGGTAAAATCTTCACAGATGGTATAGCACTTACTTAAGGGCTACCAGAAATTACCCAGAAATATCTCATAGTAACATAGCAATGAGGTTGATAAAAGACATATATCCAGTACGACCCTTATACCTCCTCTTTAACACTAGCTACAATAACAGTTGATCCAGAGAAGGCAAATAAAAAAATTGCTTATTTGCATAATGAAAAAAGGGAGCTCTAAACAAACACTTTCTAAACTACTTTATTTATTGGGGACTCCGTGTGTATGCATGTAAGTGCCAGTGATCAAGGAAGGCGTAGTGGATATATCTCTGGTAGGAATCAGTTAAAGAGTGTTTTAATCGTTTGTTCTGCTCCATAGGAAGAACATGAAAATGTGTTTTAGGGTGAACTTATTTTAAATGTCATTCCAACTGCATAGAGCCCACTCAACTGGTCACAGTAAATTATCCTGACCAACAAGGTTGTCTTAGTGATGAAACTTTGTATCCAGTCCCTGATCACACAGAGCTCTCATTTCTCTACATTTCACTTCCTCTCGATAGGGCAGATGCGGTGAAACAGTCAGGGTGAAAGTTTTCTGTTTAACCAAGTGGGTAAAGTCAGTCCGTGTGTGGGGTTAGAAATGTAGTATTGAGTGTGTACAGTGTATGTTTAACACAATGTTTCTGAATTTGAAAAGTTAAGAAGCAACAACAGTTTCTGCATTTCCAATCAATCAGACAGTACGCTTCTTTGGCAAATATCATGTCAGTCACAACGATGATGGTTTTAACTTTGTAAGTACAATTATTGATAGTTTGGTTATGTTAATGTTTTATAATATATATACAGGGTTATTCCATAAAATTTCTTATATCTGATTGGTTGGGGCAAAATTAGCACCATTTTTAACGATAAGAACTTTTATTGAATCTCCCTATTAAAAGCTTGTCACTGCTTGTTATAGGTTTAAGTCTTATAGTGTTGAAAGCTGCAACTGGGTAATTAAAGGTGTCCAGGAACCACTCAGTGTATCCATACAGCAACCCACATGGTGGCACATTCTAGTGACACACTATACCATGCCATCGTTAGTCAACACTGGACTTTTGTAATACTGGATTGAATTGTGCTGAAATGCCAATACTGGTTTATATACGTATCGGTAACCTACTGATGTTTCCTAAAGCTAACCAACAACATTGAACAAGTCTGGTTTGTGTATACCTAACATGAAATATCTTCCAATTTTTATAATCTACCATGATTTCAACACTGGCAAAAGGGTCATCAATGCAGTGTTAGCTAGTTAGAAATAGGAGGCAATATTACAGTGGAATTCCAATACACAAAGTTGTCAAACAAGGCATATAGCGACTCCTTTCATTGTTAGGCAATACATATTAATATAAACTTGTCTATCATTTAAATTTAATAAATTAAACAAATAATAATAATCACCAAATTAAAAACCAATCATGAGCACGTTATATAATATGATAATTTAACCTTAATTACAAACAGGAATTTATTATTATTATATTGTGGATTTATATAGCGTCAACATCTCCGTATCGCTTACAATTACATGTATTAACTTTCACATCAGGCCCTGCCCCGAAGAGCTTACAATTATTAAGACATTTATTGACACATACAACCTATCAGTATGTCTTCAATTGTGGGGGAACCGGAGTGCCAGGAGGAAACACACGCAAGCGAGGGAAAACATACAAATCCTTGCAGATGTGTCAAGGGTGGAATCGAATCAGGACTTCCGTGCTAACCACTGAGCCACCGTACTTTTGATTAAGTTATGTGACCAATAAACAAGATTAATTAAACAAACCTAGGACTTGTATTCGAAAAGAGAGAGATTTACATTAGAGAAATGCAAACGCCACTCAGAGTGTATGAAGTTTAATTCTGGTTTATTATTGTTTGGGAAGGTAATTAAAAACACAAGGAACAAATGTTTTATTTATAGAGATTTTAATAAAGCAATCCTTGGAATAAAAACAATGATTTATAAGAAAAAAAGAATGGATTCTTATTGGCCTACAAATTAAAGTAAATTAGTTTTAAAATAAAATAGAAATAAACACAGTTTCATCTAAACTTGAACTAAAAACTATTATCAGCTGAATCCCCAACATCAATTGCTTTCAGAAATCAAGCGTTATTAGAAGAAGTCCAATTCAAGATAACATTTTCAGGGTATTCAATAAAAATTCTTATCGGTTAAAAATGGTGCTAATTTCGCCCCAACCAACAGTATTTTATTTTACATTTGAAGCTAACATCTGATTGGTTGGGGCAAAATTAGCACCATTTTTAACGATAAGAACTTTATTGAATAACCCTGTTGGTTTTTATTAGCACATAGTACTCAAACCACATAGTAGAAAACTTGGAGCCCCATGTGTTTTAAACAAATGTACAGTGAATTATTATAGAAATATATAACTGGGAATACTGGAAATCCTTAAGACTTCTGTATCTGAATCTGTAGCAAAAACCATCATTTTTATTTTAAACCAACGGTTAAATTCCATCAATATAGAATTCATAGCTGCATAAATAAAGCTTTGTGGGCAATGCTATTCTATAGCAAGAGACTGCAAAATGCCTCTGTTATAAGAGGTGTTTTCTCCATTTTATGCTCAGTGAAGGGCTTTTTTCTCCTTTGGTCCTCTCTCCCTAAGCTTTTAGCGACTTTTACTACATAAACATGTCCACATACAATTCAATCTTTGTAGGTAAAAGGCAGTTACAAAGGATAACATATTAAGGTATTTGAACATGAAAGTCCTTCTATGTAGCAGAACCCTCAGACTATACTAAAAAACCATCGCCCAGAAACCAAAGAAGTAACTTACTACCTACAGTGGCATCAAGTTATTATAAAACCACTTCTCTGGCAATGCTTTACATCGGGATGCAATACGGATAATGTCATTACAATACTTACAAGTTACAAACTTTAAAAAAAAATTCAGAAGAAATATTTGACTCACAACTTTAGAAATTAATTAATATCTAGAATGTAAAATGTATCCAATAAATGAATCCCATTTCTTATGCATATAAAAAATATATAGAATATATAATATAATTCTCAGTTAAACCTTGTACTGGGCTGGTGAATCTTTCAGCCCAAAATTTGGTCTGGGTGTACAGTCAGGTTAACAGCCACGATACTGTATGTTTGGATGGGCTATGTACACTTTATTAAGCATAAAATATATTGACTTTGGCATATTATAAGGATTGTCTTTTCGCCAAATAATTAGCGCAGCACATCGCAGCGAAAATAGCGCCATTTGGGGCTTCGTTCGCCATATTTATAAAAGCGAAAAAAACACACTTCGCAGCTGAAAAAGGCGAACGGGCGCGATAAAGAGCGAAAAGTATCGCAGCGAAAACTTAAGCATCTAAGAAGACTGCATTGCGAAATACCATTCGAAACCAGAAAAGCCCACTAGAAAATGATGTCAAGTTCAAAATGGCCACCTCACATTTACCAAGAAGTCAGCCAGTCTTATTATTGTATTTCTCATTGGAATACAATTTGTCTTTTGCACTGCACATGCGCCTTTCTAATGCGCGTTCGCCTTTCTAATGTGTGTTCGCTTTTTCTATGCGCGTTCGCTTTTCCAAGGCATATTCCATTATATGTGCGTTCGCCTTTTATGTGCGTCGCCTTTCTAATGTGCGTTCGCCTTTCTAATGCGCGTTCGCTTTTCCAAGGCTATTACATTCTAATGCGCGTTTCGCCTTCTAATGTCCCTTTTCAAAGGGGCATATTACACTCTAATGCGCGATCGCCCTTCTAAGGCGGCGTTCGCTTTTTCAGGCATATTACCCCTTAGAATGCCTTTTCGCTCAAACAATGACTTTTCACCACCTTCAGGGTCGCGCTAATCTTTCGCTCTTTTTAACGCAAAAACCAACTTTCGACTCTTTATAAATGGCGTTATGCCTTTTTTGCTCCGTTTTCGCTAAAATTAACCCTGCAAAGTTAGGCGAAAAGGGTTTTAGCGATAGCTCGCGGAAACGGTTTCGCCATTCGTTAACGCTACCTTTATAATACGTTAACTGTCTTTTTGGCGAAAACCCATGCGAAAGCGAGATGCGAAAACATTTTCCTATTTTCGCTCTTTTATAAATATGCCCCTTGTCTCTGTTCCTATTTACAGGGATTATCATGGAATCTCCAGGTAAGAATTAGTATACATTTACTGTTGGATCACTCACTAATCTGGAAAATGATTGAGTAAAAAATATCTTTATACTTTATATAAATTATCCTTTTATTATTATTATTATTATCATTAGTTTAGCAGAAACAATATCAGTTAGTCATCTGTGTGTCTATTATCTATACGTTTTGTCTACCCCTTCCCAAAATCGTTGATCTAGAGAATCTGATTAATGTAGAACTAATATGAAAATCAGATTGTCTCTGTTTTGACCTGATGAGAACTAAAATCAGATTTTGGTGAATTGCTTAGGTAATTAATAAGCTACAGTTTGTGGAAACGCCATAGAGAATAGATGACAAATGGGGAAAAAAAAAAAGGCCAGCTAGGCCCAAGAAGAAAAAGAAAATGAGCATTAAAGGATCGCGAGAGGGCTTTATAAAAGCAACAACAGATACATTACTTAGATTGCATATTATCAGTTGTCACCTAATGGGGTCTACTAGGTTTTTGGGTATATAAGGAGTAGGATTTTATTGATACGTCCTCTCCTTAGTGAGTCTCTGATGAAGCGGCGGGGAGGCGCCGTGGAACGCGTCAGACCACTTTCTGGTTGCACCTGGGATGTTTTTTTCGGCACAGCCTTTTTGATTGTTGTAATGTGGATGAATAAAAGTGTTATGACGACACCACCTCCATGACTGAGTCTACCATGTCCGCTCCCTGATTTTTGCTTCTCGTTTATTATCTGTAATATTCATCCATCCAGGTCATTGTATATCTGTAATATTCATCCATCAGTCATGGTATATCTGTAATATTCATCCATCCAGGTCATGGTATATGTAATATTCATCCATCAGGTCATGGTATATCTGGTAATATCAGTTCATCCAGGTCATGTATATCTGTAATATTCATCCATCCAGGTCAGGTATATCTGGATATTTCATCCTCCAGGTCATGGTATATCTGTAATATTCTTCATCCAGGTCATGGTATATCTGTAATATTCCCCATCCATCCAGGTCATGGTAATATCTGTAATATTCATCCATCCAGGTCATGGTATATCTGAATTTCATTCATCCAGGTCAGGTGATATCTGTAATATTCATCCATCCAGGTCATGGTATATCTGTAATATTCATCCATCAGGTCATGGTATATCGTAATATTCATTCATCCAGGTCATGGTATATCTGTAATCATCCATCCAGGTAATGTATATCTGTAATATTCATTCACATCCAGGTCATGGTATATCTGTAATATTCATCCATCCAGGTCATGTATATCTGTAATATTCTTTCATCTAAGGTCATGTGTATATCTGTAATATTATCCACTCAGGTCATGTATATCTGTAATATTCATTCATCCAGGTCATGTATTCTTAATATTCATCCATCCAGGTCATGGATATCTGTAATATTATCCATCCAGGTCATGATATATCTGATTTCCATCCATCCAGGTCATGTATATCTGTATATTTCCATCAGTCTGGTATATCTGATATCATTCATTCATCCAGGTCATGGAATATCTGTAATATTCATTCATCCAGGTCATGGTAATCTGTAATATTAACATCAGGTCCAGGTAATCCGAAATTCATCCATCCAATTGGTAAACTTAATATCCATTCATATCAGGTCACGGTATATCTGTAATATTCATTCATCCAGGTCATGGTAGTATCTGTAATATTCATCCATCCAGGTCATGGTATATCTGTAATATTCTATCAGGTCATTGTATATCTGTAATATTCATCCATCCAGGTATGGTAGATCTGTTTTTATAGATCAACTGGACTTGAAGTTTAATTCTTAAGACGTTTCGCTAGTAATAATTTACTGGGGAGCCAGTGATTCTTAATTACAACCGCTGAATAAAGCTGGTAATTAGTTCAGTAGCATTAGAGTTTTGTGTGACATGTATATTACGTTTATTAATTATACTAAGTACAGTATATATGATACGAGAAATGATTTCCACATTAATAATTACATCCATCATTGCTAATACGCGATAAATCTATCTAAAAAACTACTGTCATTATCTGGCCTTTGTAATTTACTGTGATGGGGATAAAGCTGTTACCATGGTAACTATGTTGTCATAGTTGTCCAGCTGATTATTAATAAGGGGCAAAGCTAAAGAGATATCAGTCCCACATTTGATTTTGAATGTTGTAGCCAAATCTTTGCAATCATAAGTATTTTAAATTGGAGGTTTGATCAATGTAACAGGTTTAATTTAGATGTAACTTTCTATATTGGTACTCAGTCCTTATTTTTCTATAGTCCAATAGATATTTACATTTATAATCATTTTTTCTACTAATGCTAATTAATATTTTTACCAGTTAAAATTTGTCTTTGCTTTCCCATGATAATGTTACTATTATTCCAACATTTCTAATATATAAACTATATCATTACAAAAAAAAAATAATACTTTCATGGCCCTTGTTATTTACTGTGATGGGGGTAACTGTTACCATGGTAAACTATGATGTCATAGCTATCCGCTGCTATATTATAACAGGGCGGAGCTAAACAGATATCAGTCGCACAGTTGATTTTGCAAGTGTTTGAGCCAAATCTTTACACTCAGTAAGTATTTTAAATTGGAGGTTTATCATGTAACAGGTTAAATTTAGATGTAACTTTCTAATATCGGTACTCATCATTTATTTCTATAATAATAATTATTACTAATGAACAAACCCTGTGTTCCCCTGCATGTCCATATTGTGGTAATGGGAAGGGACACATAGTGTCAGTTTTGTGACTGTGTGTTTTATCTTTTAGGAGATTACCATGGGGAATAGAAGTTGCGGTCCGCTAAGGTAAGACCACAGGAGACAATTCATGTTCTAGTCATATGGGAAGATGATAAAGTTAATAAATAAACTAGCTCAATGCACAATCTATACTGTGCATCCATATGGGACGGTGCTTAGAGAATTCAATCCATATAAGGGCACGAAATGCCTGTGATTGCGCATAAAAATGGCGAGCGAATTCGATTGAAAACAGCATTTTCAGTGGTTGCCAGATTCCTATGTTAGATGATCGGAAATCTATGATTTCGTTATGGTACATTACGATCGGTATAGTAAAATTTACGATTGTTAAACCGGTCGTTATCTATATATCCAAATCTAATACAGCAAATTTAAATGATATGTCTGGTTCTTTAAGGTCTGGGTGTAAACGAGCCTTGTCCAAAAGAAATGAATATAATCCCTTTAATTGTATCTTTCTGTAGCCCCTCTATTATGATGATACGAGGAGATTTATAACGTTTTAAAAAAACAAAGACCATGCGGAGCAGTTAAATACCTGCAGGACCTTCGGAATTTGGTGTGGGGCAAACCCCAAAAGTTAGAATGAGAAGAGCTACTGACATGGAGAAGTACAGTACGTTAAAAGGAAAGAAAGCTCGTAAACTACTGTCCAGCTGTTAAGTCTTCAGAATCGTGATCCGTGACTTGTATGGGGTCCTAACAACTCCATATTGGTATAATAGACATTTAACTTGCAGATTCATATTCATTATTTACTCGCTTATTGGTATAATAGACATTTTACTTGCGGATTTGAGAATTCAATATTTTACTTGCATACAGGTATAAAAACATTTTACTCGCATATTCGATAATTCGATATTTACTCGCGTATTGGTATAATAGACATTTTACTCGCATATTCGTTAATTCGATATTTACTCGCGTATGGTATAATAGACATTTACTCGCATATTCGTTATTCGATATTTACTCACGTATTGGTAAATAGACATTTTACTCACATATTCGATAATTCGATATTTACTCGCGTATTGGTATAATAGACATTTTACGCGTAGATTCGAGATTCGATATTTACTCGCGTATTGGTATATAGACATTTTACTCGCATATTCGCTAATTCGATATTTACTCACGTATTGGTAATAATAGACATTTTACTCGCATATTCGTTATTCGATATTTACTCGCGTATAGTATAATAGACATTTTACGCGTAGATTTGAGAATTCAATATTTACACCGCGTATTGGTAAAATAGACATTTTACTCGCATATTTGCACGTCTCGAACTTTCGAAACATTCGATAATTATCGGAAAGTCTGGAAAACATTGAAAATCTGGGTCCGGATGTCTGAGAAGTCCGAGCCCGTTTGAACTCGAATAGTTCGACTCAAACATCGGGTTCGAGTTCTAGTCCATCGCTAGTGATGATTAATCACCAGACTCACCACATTTAAAGCAAATAATATTTTACATTTACTGATGCTTTGCTCAATGCTAATTTTTATTTATACACAGTAAAGTCGATCCGAAAGCATTAAAGGGTATCTATACCGCATAGAAACATTATACAGCAAGATCCCGCTACTTCAAAACTTTTTTGGGATTTTAAATTTGAAGCTGTAGATCCTGAGAAATCATCATTTTAATCACAGCATTTACAGGGAAAAACCTGTCACTCCAGGAGAAAAATTTAAATATGTGACCCATCCCTGACCCCTAAAGGATCTTTAGCTGCCGCAGCACACCTTATGCAACAATTAAGATATCAGTAGAGAGAAGTAGGCAGGGGGTTGGGGAGGGAGATGTGTAAGCAGAGCAGGGTTTATGGTGAGGCTGTACAGAACGTATAAGTTGTCGCAGACACTACAAGAAGGCAGTGAGTAAGGGAGGGTGGGGCAATTTGGAGCACTCACTAAACATTAATAATTATTGACAAAAACAAGCACAGATAAATATGTGAGTACCACCATTTTACTCCTAATTGTAGTTTCAGATAATGTAAAGTTGTTTGAGTGAGTATAGTGACTCTTTAAACTGCTGTACATTACAATGAAAAAAACCTTTAATTATAATCTGTAATACATTTCACTGAATGGGGCCATTGCTGCCTCAATCCACATTCCAGTGGTTCTGCCTAGTCACATGGAATCTAATTCGGATGGTGTGATTGACTGGGAAAGGAACAGGCCTGGGATTCTTAGTGCAGTTAGTTAAATTGCATTAAAGTTGTTTAGTTTTGGTGACTCTCAAACTCACAGTCAGATTTCCATGAAATGTAACTTTCTGTGCATATTGCAAATGTGAATGTAATTGGCTAATAGCCAGTCAACTCTCTATTCACCTTGTGTTCTCCAATTTTCCCCATAGATGCGGGCCTCTTGTTCTTCAGGTTCAGCTGTTCCAGTCGACACCTCCAACACTGCCCCCCCAACCAGAATGACCATTCTGTGCCTTAACTGACACCATCCTCCCTTTCAATCATCTTCTTAGTCCTGATATTTCACCACACAATCCATGATATTGAACAGGCTTGCATATCTGGTGTGTACCCACCCCATCAAACGTAATCATATATGATAAAATATATGCAACCAAGGAACTAAGTACTCTTGATATACAGGATTAACCCCATTCTTGTACTTGTGTATGTGAAATGCAGTTCATGTGACCAACGCTACATTGTTCTGATTATGGCTCAATAAAGCTAAAACTGGTCAACAACTGTCTCACTGGTAAAATCTTCACAGATGGTATAGCACTTACTTAAGGGCTACCATGAAATTACCCAGAAATATCTCATAGTAACATAGCAATGAGGTTGATAAAGACATATATCCAGTACGACCCTTATACCCTCCTCTTTAACACTAGCTACAATAACAGTTGATCCAGAAAAGGCAAATAAAAAAAATTGCTTATTTGCATAATGAAAAAAGGGAGCTCTAAACAAAACACTTTCTAAACTACTCTTATTATTGGGGACATCCGTGTGTATGCATGTAAGTGCCAGTGATCAAGGAAGGCGTAGTGGATATATCTCTGGTAGGAATCAGTTAAAGAGTGTTTTAATCGTTTGTTCTGCTCCATAGGAAGAACATGAAAATGTGTTTTAGGGTGAACTTATTTTAAATGTCATTCCAACTGCATAGAGCCCACTCAACTGGTCACAGTAAATTATCCTGACCAACAAGGTGTCTTAGTGATGAAAACTTTGTATCCAGTCCCTGATCACACAGAGCTCTCATTTCTCTACATTTCACTTCCTCTCGATAGGGCAGATGCGGTGAAACAGTCAGGGTGAAAGTTTCTGTTTAACCAATGGGTAAAGTCAGTCCGTGTGTGGGTTAGAAATGTATGTATTGAGTGTGTACATGATGTTTAACACAATGATTTTCTGAATTTGAAAAGTTAAGAAGCAACAACAGTTTCTGCTATTTCCAATCAATCAGACAGTACGCTTCTTTGGCAAATATCATGTCAGTCACAACGATGATGGTTTTACTTTGTAAGTACAATTATTGATAGTTTGTTAATGTTAATGTTTATATAATATATATACAGGGTTATTCCATAAAATTTCTTATATCTGATTGGTTGGGGCAAAATTAGCACCATTTTTAACGATAAGAACTTTTATTGAATCTCCCTATTAATAAGCTGTCACTGCTTGTTATAGGTTTAAGTCTTATAGTGTTGAAAGCTGCAACTGGGTAATTAAAGGTGTCCAGGAACCACTCAGTGTATCCATACAGCAACCCACATGGTGGCACATTCTAGTGACACACTATACCATGCCATCGTTAGTCAACACTGGACTTTTGTAATACTGGATTGAATTGTGCTGAAATGCCAATACTGGTTATATACGTATCGGTAAACCTACTGATGTTTCCTAAGCTAACAAACAACATTGAACAATGTTGGTTTGTGTATACCTAACATGAAATATCTTTCCAATTTTTATAATCTACCATGATTTCAACACTGGCCAAAAGGGTCATCAATGCAGTGTTAGCTAGTTAGAAATAGAGCAATATTACAGTGGAATTCCAATACACAAAGTTGTCAAACAAGGCATATAGCGACTCCTTTCATTGTTAGGCAATACACTAGTTAATATAAACTTGTCTATCATTTAAATTTAATAAAATTAAACAAATAATAATAATCACCAAATTAAAAACCAATCATGAGCACGTTATGATAATATGATAATTTACCTTAATTACAACAAAGAATTTATTATTATATTATTGTGATTTATATAGCGTCAACATCTTCGTATCGCTTACAATTACATGTATTACTTTCACATCAGGCCCTGCCCCGAAGAGCTTACAATTAAAGACATTTATTGACACATACAACCTATCAGTATGTCTTCATGATTGTGGGGGAACCGGAGTGCCGAGGAAACCCCGCAAGCGAGGGAGAACATACAAACTCCTTGCAGATGTGTCAAGGGTGGAATCGAACTCAGGACTTCCGTGCTAACCACTGAGCCACCGTACTTTTGATTAAGTTATGTGACCAATAAACAAGATTAATTAGAACAAACCTAGACTTGTATTCGAAAAAGAGAGATTTACATTAGAGAAACTGCAAACCGCCACTCAGAGTGTAATGAAGTTTAATTCTGGTTTATTATTGTTTGGGAAGGTAATTAAAAACACAAGGACAAATGTTTTATTTATAGAGATTTTAATACAAGCAATCCTTGGAATAAAAACAATTATTTATAAGAAAAAAAGAATGGATTCTTATTGGCCTACAATTAAAGTAAATTAGTTTAAAATTAAAAATAGAAATAAACACAGTTTCATCTAAACTGAACTAAAACTATTATCAGCTGAATCCCCAACATCAATTGCTTTCAGAAATCAAGCTTATATAGAAGAAGTCCAATTCAAGATAATCATTTTCAGGGTTATTCAATAAAAATTCTTATCGTTAAAAATGGTGCTAATTTCGCCCCAACCAACAGATTTTATTTTACATTTGAAGCTAACATCTGATTGGTTGGGGCAAAATTAGCACCATTTTTAACGATAAGAACTTTTATTGAATAACCCTGTTGGTTTTTATTAGCACATATGTACTAAACCACATAGTAGAAAACTTGGAGCAGACCAATGTGTTTTAAACAAATGTACAGTGAATATTATAGAAATATAAACTGGGAATACTGGAAATCCTTAAGACTTCTGTATCTGAATCTGTAGCAAAAACCATCAATTTTTATTTTAAACCAACGGTTAAATTCCATCAATATAGAATTCATGCTGCATAAATAAAGCTTGTGGGCAATGCTATTCTATAGCAAGAGACTGCAAATGCCTTCTGTTATAAGAAGGTGTTTTCCCACTTTTATGCTCAGTGAAGGGCTTTTTCTCCTTTTGGTCCCTCTCTCCCTAAGCTTTTAGCTGACTTTACTACATAAACATGTCCACATACAATTCAATCTTTGTAGGTAAAAGGCAGTTACAAGGATAACATATAAGGTATTGAACATGAAAGTCCTTCTATGTAGCAGAACCCTCAGACTATACTAAAAAACCATCGCCCAGAAACCAAAGAAGTAACTTACTACCTACAGTGGCATCAAAGTTATTATAAAACCATTCTCTGGCAATGCTTTACATCGGGATGCAATACGGGATTAATGTCATTACAATACTTACAAGTTACAACTTAATTAAAAAAATTCAGAAGAAATATTTGACTCACAACTTAGAAATTAATTAATATCTAGAATGTAAAATGTATCCAATAAATGAATACCATTTCTTATGCATATAAAAAATATATAGAATATATAATATAATTCTCAGTTAAACCTTGTACTGGGCTGGTTGATCTTCAGCCCAAAATATTGGTCTGGGTGTACAGTGGTTAACAGCCACGATACTGTATTGTTTGGATGGGCTATGTACACTTTATTAAGCATAAAATATATTGATTTGGCATATTATAAGGATTGTCTTTTCGCCAAATAATTAGCGCAGCACATCGCAGCGAAAATAGCGCCATTTGGGGCTTCGTTTCGCCATATTTATAAAAGCGAAAAAAAACACACTTCGCGCTGAAAAAGGCGAACGGGCGCGATAAAGAGCGAAAAGTATCGCACGAAAACTTAAGCATCTAAGAAGACTGCATTGCGAAAAACCATTCGAAACCAGAAAAGCCCACTAGAAAATGATGTCAAGTTCAAAATGGCCACCTCACATTACCAAGAAGTCAGCCATTCTTATTATTGTATTTCTCAATTGGAATACAATTTGTCTTTTCGCACTGCTGACATCGCCTTTCTAATGCGCTTCGCCTTTCTAATGTGTGTTCGCTTTTTCTATGCGCGTTCGCTTTTCCAAGGCAATTCCATTAATGTGCGTTCGCCTTTCTATGTGCGTCGCCTTTCTAATGTGCGTTCGCCTTTCTAATGCGCGTCGCTTTTCCAAGGATATTACATTCTAATGCGCGTTTCGCCTTCTAAGTCCCTTTTCAAAGGGCATATTACACTCTAATGCGCGATCGCCCTTCTAAGGCGGCGTTCGCTTTTCAAGGCAATTACCCTTAGAATGCTTTTCGCTCAAACAATGACTTTCACCACCTTCAGGGTCGCGCTAATCTTTCGCTCTTTTTAACGCAAAAAACCAACTTTCGCTCTTTATAAATGGCGTTATGCCTTTTTGTGCCCGTTTTCGCTTAAAATTAACCCTGCAAAGTTAGGCGAACAAGGGTTTAGCGATAGCTCGCGGAAACGGTTTCGCCATTCGTTAACGCTACCTTTATAATACGTAACTGTCTCTTTTGGCGAAAACCCATGCGAAAGCGAGATGCGAAAACATTTTCCTATTTTCGCTCTTTTATAAATATGCCCCTTTGTCTCTGTTCCTATTTACAGGGATTATCATGGAATCTCCAGGTAAGAATTAGTATGACATTTACTGTTGGATCACTCACTAATCTGGAAAATGATTGAGTAAAAAAATATTCTTTATACGTTTATATAAATTATCCTTTTATTATTATTATTATTATCATTAGTTTAGCAGAAACAAATATCAGTTAGTCTATCTGTGTGTCTATCTATCTATATCTGTTTGTCTACCCCTTCCCAAAATCGTTGATCTAGAGGAATCTGATTAAATGTAGAACTAATATGAAAATCAGATTGTCTCTGTATTTGACCTGATGAGAACTAAAATCAGATTTTGGTGAATTGCTTAGGTAAATTAATAAGCTAACAGTTGTGGAAACGCCATAGAGAATAAGATGACAATGGGGAAAAAAAAAGGCCAGCTAAGGCCAAGAAAAAAGAAAATGAGCATTAAAGGATCGCGAGAGGGCTTTATAAAAGCAACAACAGATACATTACTTAGATTGCATATTATCAGTTTGTACTAATGGGGTTATAGGTTTTTGGGTATAATAAGGGAGTAGGAATTCTCATGATGTCCTCTCCTTAGTGGTCTCTGATTAAGCGGCGGGGACGCCGTGGAAACGCGTCAGAACACTTTCTGGTTGGCACCTACTGGATGTTTTTTCGCACAGCCTGTTTGATTGTTAATGTGGATGAAATAAAAGTTTTTGACGACACCACCTTCCATGACTGAGTTCCATGTCGCTCCCTGATGTTTGCTTCGTTTTATTATCTGTAATATTCATCCATCTCAGGTCATGGTATATCGTAATATTCATCCATCATGTCATGGTATATCTGTAATATCATCCATCCAGGTCATGGTATATCTGTTAATATTCCATCCATTCAGGTCATGGTATATCTGGTAATTCATTCATCCAGGTCTGGGTATATCTGTAATATTTCATTTCCATCCAGGTCACGGTATATTTGAGTATTTCCATCCTCCAGGTCATGTATATCTGTAATATTCATTCATCAAGTCCATGGTATATCTGTACATATTCCATCATCCAGGTCATGGTAATATCTGTAATATTATCCATCCCAGGTCATGGATATCTGAATTCATTCATCCAGGTATGGTAGATATCGTAATATTATATCCAGGTCATGGTATATCTGTAATATTCAATCCATCCAGGTCATGGTATATCTGTAATATTCATTCATCCAGGTCTTTATATCTGTAATCGATCACCATCCAAGGTCAATGGTATATCTGTAATATTCATGTCAATCCAGGTATGGTATATCTGTATCTTCATCCATCCAGGTCATTTGAGTATATCTGTAATATCATTCATCTAGGTCAGGTATATCTAATATTCATCCATCCAGGTCATGGTATATCTTAAATTCATCTCAGGTCATGGTATATCGTTAAATATTCATCCACCAGGTCATGGCCATATCTGTAATCTTCACCATCCAGGTCATGATATATCTGATTTCCATCCATCCTCAGGTCATGGTATATCTGTATATATTACCATCAAGTCTGGTAAATCTGAATATTCATTCATGTCATCCAGTCATGGCATATCTGTAATATTCATTCATCCAGGTCATGGTAATTCTGCTAAATTAACCATCAGGTCCACGGTTATATCCGAAATATTCATCCATCCAGTAGTCTGGTAAAACTTTAATATCCATTCATTCAGGTCACGGTATATCTGTAATATTATTCATCCAGGTCATGGTAGTATCTGTAATATTCAATCCATCCAGGTCATGGTTAATCTGTAATATTCAGTATCAGGTTCAAGTATATCTGTAATATATCATCCATCAAGAGGTCACTGGTTAGATCTGTTGTTATCTCACATATAGATCAACTGACTTGAAGTTAATTCTGTAAGACGTTTTCGCTAGTAATAATTGTACTGGGAGCCAGTGGTGATTCTTAATTACAACCGCTGAATAAGCTGGTAAGTTTAGTTCAGTAGCATTAGGTTGTGTGACATGTATATTACGTTTAAATTCTACTAAGTACAGTATATATGATACGAGAAATGATTTCCACTATTAATAATTACATCCATCATTGCTAATGCGATAATCTATCTATAAAACTACTGTCATTACTGGCCTTTTGTAATTTACTGTGTGGGATAAAGCTCGTTACCATGGTAACTATGTTGTATAGTTGTCCAGCTGATATATTAATAAGGGGCAAAGCTAAAGAGATCTCAGTCCGCACATTGATATTTTGAGATGTTTAGCCAAATCTTTGCAATCAGTAAGTAATTTTAAACTTGGGGGTTTGATCAATGTAACAGGTTTAATTTAGATGTAACTTTTCTAATATTGGTACTTCATCACTTATTTTCTATAAGTCCATAGGATATTAAACTTTATAATCATTTTTTTCTACTAATGCTAATTAATATTTTTACCAGTAAAATTTGTCTTTGCTTTTCCCATGATAATGTTACTATTTTCCAACATTTCTAATAATATAAACTATATTCATTACAAAAAAAAAATAATATTGGCCCTTGTTATTACTGTATGGGGGTTAACTGTTACCAGGTAACTTATGATGTCATAGCTATCCCGCTGCTTATATTATAAGAGGGCGGGAGTAAACAGATTATCATCGATCACAGTGATTTTGCAAGTGTTTGGAGCCAAATCTTTACACTCAGAAGTATTTTAAATTGGAGGTTTGTATCATTTTATGGAAGCAGGTTTAAATTTAGATGTAACTTTCTAATATCGGTACTCATTCATTTATTTCTATAATAATAATTATTACTAATGAACAAACCCTGTGTCCCATGCATGTCCATATTGTGGTAAGGGAAGGACACATAGTGTCACGTTTTGTGACTGTGGTTTTATCTTTTGGAGATCTACCATGGGAATAGAAGTTCTGGGACCGCTAAGTATACAACAGGAACAATTCCATGGTTCTTACAGTCATATGGGAAGATGATAAAGTTAATAAATTAAACTAGCTCAATGCACAATCTATATGTGCATCCATATGGGACGGTGCTAGATCAGGGGCTAGAGATTCAATCCATATAAGGCAACGAAAGTGCCTGTGATTGCGCATAAAAATGGCGATGCGAAATTCGCATTTGAAAACACGCATTTTCAGTGCGTCAGATTCCTATGTTAGATGATCGGAAATCTATGATTTCGTTGATGGTACATTACGATCGGTATAGTAAACAAACAATTTTTACGATGTTAAACCGGTCGTTATCTAATATCCAAATCTATAATACAGCAATTTAAAATGATATGTACTGGTTCTTTAAGGGTCTGGTGTAACGAAGCCTTGTCCACAAATGAATGAATATAATCCCTTTACTTGTTCTTTCTGTAGCCCTCTATTATCGATGATAGAGGAGATTTTAACGTTTTAAAACAAAGACCCATGGGAGCATTAAAATACCTGCAGGACCTTCGAATTTGGTGGTGGGGCAACACCCAAAAGTTAGAAATGAGAAAGCTACTGACATGGGAAGTACAGTACGTTAAGAAAGAAAAGAAAACGCTCGTAAACATCTGTCCAGCTGTTAAAGTCTTTCAGAAGTTCGTGATCCGTGCTTTGTATGGGGTCCTAACATATTGGTATAATAGACATTTAACTTGCAGATTCGATATTCGATATTTACTCGCGTATTGGTATAATAGACATTTTACTTGCAGATTCGATATTCGATATTTACTCGCATATTGGTATAATAGACATTTAACTTGCAGATTCAATATTCATTATTTACTCGCTTATTGGTATAATAGACATTTTACTTGCGGATTTGAGAATTCAATATTTACTTGCATACAGGTATAATAAACATTTTACTCGCATATTCGATAATTCGATATTTACTCGCGTATTGGTATAATAGACATTTTACTCGCATATTCGTTAATTCGATATTTACTCGCGTATTGGTATAATAGACATTTTACTCGCAAATGAATATTACAGATATACCGTGCCATGGATTATGAATATACAGATATAACCATACCGGGATGGATGAATATTACAGATATCCCATGACCTGGATGGATGAAATACAGTATACCATGACCTGGGATAATATATTACAGATTAACCGTGACCTGGATGGAATGAATATTACAGATATTACCATGATCTGGATGGATGAATATTACAGATATACCATGACCTAAGATATGAATATTAACAGATATACCATGACCTGGATGGATGAATATTACAGAATACCATGACCTGGATGAATGAATATTACAGATTATCCATGACCTGGATGTGATATTACAGATTACCGTGACCTGGTGAAGTATATTACAGATATACCATGACCTGGATGGAATAATGATTACAGATAACCCATGACCTGATGGTAAGATATTACAGATTACCATGACCTGGATGGATGAATATTACAGATAATACCATGACCTGGATAATGAATATTACAGATATACATGACCTGGATGGATAGATATTACAGATATACCAGACCTGGATGAATGATATTACAGATTAACATGACCTGAATAATGGATATTAAGTGTTACCATACTGGATGATGAATATTTCGATATACCATGACCTGGATGGATGAATATTACAGATATACCGGACCTGGATGAATGATATGTACAGATATACCATGACCTGGATGGATGAATATTACAGATTACCATGACCTTGATGGCTTGAATATTACAGATAATCCATGACCTGATGGATGAATATTACAGATATACCATGACCTGGATGAAGGAATATTACAGATATACCATGACCTGGATAATGAAATTAAGATATACCATGACCTGGATAATGAATATTACAGATATACTATGACCTGGATGATGAATATTATGTATCCATACTGATGCAATGAATATTAATTACCATGACCTGGATGAATGAATATTACAGATATACCTGACCTGATGAATGAATTTACAGAATACATGACCTGATGGATGAATATTACAGATATACCATGACCTGAATGGATGAATATCCATGCGAAGTCTTCCGACGACATTTCTCAATCCAGATACTGACTTGTCACAAGAATCCGTAGGCAATTATGTACTGGGAAGTCCAAATTAGCATATTCAAACATCCCACCCTGCAATTTAATGCTCGGGTAGGTGCTGGACGGGGTGTGGATGAAGGGGGCATGATGTCTGAAAGCGAGTGAGGCTATTGGACTAGGGGGTGGGTTTGGAGGAAAGGTTTAGGGGCGTTCCTGGGGCATTCCAGGGTCGTGGTCATTAAGGGGGGCTAACCAGAGGAGAATAGCAGTCTACGGTTGTGGTAGTGCGGGAAACACCCACCAGCAGGAGGGCGACTCCGCAAGTCACCAGGATTGGGTGGTACCTTGATAGATTGATTAGGGCTCAGGTGATATAGGGGACCGTTTGAATGCAAGGTGCGAATGCATTGATGCAGACAGTTGGTTTCGAAACCCCCAACCCCACCTCATTCAGGGCTCTGTTTCTTATTTTTCACATAATGGTATTTATTTTAACCAATATATGGCCCAGTCACAGACAATTCCTGGGTCAGGACTCAGCCGGGTACCTGCATCATCTTAGGATAAAGCACATACACTTTGAAGATTTGTACGAACATACTTGGCAAAAAGAATGGAATGGTTCAAAGGTGTCAAGAGGCCATTTATGTGAAAATAAAGAAACCAACCTGAATAGAGGTGGGGTGTTGACACCAACTGTCTGCCATGTCAATGCTGTTTTGACACCTTTCTTGGGCAGTTAAACACCTCTTAGCCATCAATGCATCACACCTTGCATTCAGAAGTCCTAACACCTGGCTTATATGGTAATTGGACTTTCCAGGTACATAATTGCCAACAGATTCTTGTACAAGTCATTCTGAATTGAGAAAGCCAGTCGGCGATACTAGCGAAATCTTCAGAACTAAAATTAAGTCAAGTTGATTCTAAAAATGAATACAACAGATACAGTTAATGCAGTGTAATTAATACAGTGTTATCGTTTGATAAGACTATTTAAGTATACACAGTAATACAGTAGATACAGATATACAGTAATATAAGTGTATATAATAAAGTTATCTATAATTAAATACAGTTGATTATATAGTGATATACAGTATTATAATTATAACAGATATCGTGAATACGTATAACAGTGATTCAAGGTTATACGAGTAGATATAGTTTATACAGCAATAAAGTGATATACAAGTAATATACATATGTATACATTAATATACAGTGGTATACAGTATTCTACAGTAATATACATTTGTTATACAGTTAGAATATACATGTTTGTAACAGTAATATACAGTACTTATAAACATTTTATATACATAGTGTATATACAGTGTTATATAGTAATATAAATATTATACATTTAATATACAGTGATATAGTATTTTAATATATCAGAGTGATATACAGTATATATACAGCTAATATTACAGTTGATATACAGTGAATATACAGTATTATCACTATCATTTATACAGTAGAAGTATATACAAGTGTTCATAATCAGTAATATACGTATTATACATTAAATCAGTAATTACGTGTTATATAGTAATATAATCAGTATTATACATTAATATACAGTGATATACAGTATATATGAATCCAGATACAGTGTTTATAATACTACAGTTATAGCAACGGAATACAGTAATATACAGTGTTATAGAGGTAATTATACAGTGTATAACAATGTATACAGGTATACATAATAACCAGTGTTTAAGTATAGTACGCGCACCATGATATACAGGTGTTATACAGTAATATACAGTGATGTACAGTAGTATACAGATTATACAGTATATAACGTACCGAGATGTAGTATCATACTTAGTTATCCGTAAACAATACTACACCGTTAGTATCATAATCCGGGAATAGCATTCAGTATTATCCCTTGATATACATAACAGTGTTTTTATACAGTATATTTTATACATCGCCACTTATCCTAGGGCCGACACTATTACAAGATTTTACTAGGACACAGTGTATTTCTTTGTATACAGTAATATACAAGTACAGTTGATACATGTAATTTATAACAGTATATAGTGCATACAGGGAGATTCAATAAAAATTCTTATCGTTTAAAATGGTGCTAATATTGCCCCCAACCAATTCCGATCTTTCTTTAACCATTTGAAAGCTAACATCTGATTGGCTGGGGCAAAATTAACACCATTTGTACAATAAGAAATTTTTATGAATAACCTGATAGTGTCTCTTATAGTAATATACAGTGTACATACAGTATATACAAGTGAAGTTATTGTAAATACAGTATATAGTACATTGATATACAGTATTATACAGTAATATACTGTGTTTATGAACAGTAATATACAGTTTTTTATACAGTAATATTAACAGTGTAATACAGTAATATAAAGTAGTTATATGTAAAATACAGTAATAAACAGTGATATACAGTATTAACGTGTTATAATCAGTAATATACAGTGTTATAACAGTAAATATAAGTAATTACAGTAATATACAGTGGTAATACAGAGATATAGTGTTTATACAGTATTATACAGTGTAGAACAGTAATATAAGTAGCGTATATTGTACAATACAGTATATATACAGTGATCATACAATACTTATACTTCCGAATGTCCAAGACAGTGAAGAGTAGGAGGAACGCAAGGAAGGACTATGGTGAAGGCAGAGATGCTTTATTATAATACTGAAACAATCCAAGAAACCAGAGCACCAAATCCAATGATATACTATATAACACACCTCCTAACTGTCCCAGGGACATTGAACAGGATTTTTGTGCCAGTTTGCTACAACATTATCACTTTCCAGCCATAGCAGAGAACTGAGCACATGGCAGAAGGGAGGACACAGGACAGGAATCAGCTGAGGAACTGTGTGTCCGGTACAGGGGATGCAGAGCGAGGGATAATGTCTGCATGGCCAGGTTACCTAGTCGTGTCACTGTTTAACCATTTAAACTTTTTAATCAGTCAGTACATAGTTACATGTAAAACAGTGTCTGGCAGTTGTGCGGAATGTGTGGGGTGGGTTTTTGTGTTTTTTCAAAGTCTGCTAGTCTGTCCCCTGAGGACCCCATCATATTGTATGCTCTGTCCTACCCAGACATTCCTATTTTACTTTATTACTGTTTCTGGGACAGTATGGTCAGCCATGTGTGGGGTCTTGGGGATAAAACCACATTTCATTACCCGTTTCATTATAATTGAATGTTTTTCAGAATATCCAAGGTTAAAGCCAGTTCATCATGACGCTCCCGTTGACCATGTATCAGCCTCTTTCTAGCATGTAATGACTTTCAGTTTCACTACCTTGTTATCAGCCCTCCAGTTCATACCCATTTGTTAATCAGCCTCCAGTTCATTACCACTCCTGTTACAGCCCTCCAGTTCATTATGATACAGCTGTTCCATGGTACTATGTTGTCATATTTGTCCCCTGACTATTTAATAGAGGGTCAAGTAAAGAGATATCAGTCGCACAAGTTGATTTGAAGTCTTTTGGAGGTTGCCAAATCTTTGCAATCAGTAAGATGTTTAATTGGAGGTTTGATCATGTAACAGGTTTAATTAGATGACACTTTCTAATTGGAACTCAGTCATTTATTTCTATATGTCCAATAGATATTTACAATTTATAATCATTTTTTCACTAATGCTAATTAATATTTTTACCAAGTTAAAATTGTGTCTTTGCTTTCCATGATAATGTTTTACTATTATTCCAAACATTTCTAATATGAAACTATATCATTACAAAACCAAGGTAAATTAGAATACTTTCATTAATTGGCCCTTGTGTATGTACTGTGATGGGGGTACTCTGTTACCATGGTAACTAATGATGTCCATAGCTATGCCACTGCTTATTATAACAGGGCGGAGCTAAACCAGATATCAGTCGCACAGTTGATTTTGCACAGTGTTTTAGTCCAAATCTTACACCAGTAAGATTTTAAAATTGTTGGAGGTTGGATCAATGTGAACAGGGTTTAATTTTAGATGTAACTTTCTAATCGGTACTCAGTCATTTATTCTATAATAATATTATTACTAAATGCAAACCCTGTGTTCCCCTGCATTGTCCATAATTGTGTAATGGCCCGAAAGAGGGATCCACGGTAGTGGTCAGTTTTGTGACTGTGGTGTTTTTATCTTTAGGAGATTTAACCCATGTTGGGGTAATAGAAGTTGCGGTCCCACTAAGGTAAGACCACCGAGAACAATTCATGTTCTAAGTCATATAGGGAGATATGATAAAGTTAATAAATAAACTAGCTCAATGCACAATCTATACTGTGCATCATATGGGACGGTGCTAGAGGCCAAGTATCAATCCATATAAGGGCACGAAATCGCCTGGTGTGCGCATAAAAAATGGCGATCGCATGCGATTGAAAACGCGCATTTTCGGTGCGTTGCCACGATTTCCTAGTTTAGATAGATCGGAAATCTATGATTCGGTTATGGTACATGTACGATCGATAGTAAATTTACGATTGTTAAACCGAGTCCGTTATCTATATATTCCAACTGTAATAACAGCAAATTATAATGATATGTCTGGGTGTTCGTTAAGGTTCTGGGGTGGTAAACAGACTGTCCAAAAGGGAAAAATATAATCCCTTTAATTGTATCTTTCTGTAGCCCCTCTATTATGGTGATACACGAGATTTATTAACGTTTTAAAAAAAACAAGAGACCATGCGGAACAGTTATTCAATACCTGCAGGACCTTCGGAATTTGTGTTGGGGCAACACCCAAAGTAGGAATGGAGTAGAGCACTGACATGGAGAAGTACATACGTTTTTAAAAAGGAAGCAGAAAAGCTCGTAACGCTGTCTCCCAGATGTTAAATCTTCAGAAGTCTGATTACCGTGACTTGTAGGAGGGGGGTCCCCCATAACATGTATTGACAGCAGAATTGGAAGATCTCAGAGCTGATTTACTAGGTATATACTATATCAATATCACAAGTAGAATTGTCTTCATTGTATTGGTAATATAAAGGGGGTTTAAGATTTCAAGGGACACTTAACCCTTATAATAAGGAGTATTGCCACTTTATCCTTTATGTTTACGTAGTTTGAAGTTCTCTTAAGTCCACAAAACCCTCTTGAGGAACCCAAATGGAAGACATGTAGGAACCAGAACCAGTATAGGAGGTTCAAAGATGAACTCAATCTACGTTTCAGGATCCTGAATAAAAAACAGGAAACCGGGGAGAATCAGGACCGGTAAGTTTTCATTTCTACTTTAACCATTTCACAACCAACTTTGGAATAGGAAATTTAGAGATGGATGTAAAAAGATGGAACACATCGGACCAGGTTAATAGCAGTCAAGGTTTAATAGAGACGTCCAGAGTAGATCCAGGGATTAATTCCGATTGCCACAGGGAGTCAGGAAGGAATTTTTCCCCCCTTATGGGGTTTTCGCCTTCCTCTGGATCAACTCTGTGATAGGGTAGAATTTGGGGGTGGAGGTGTTAGGTTGGTATTAAAATAAAATAAATAAAATCATATTAAAATTCAAACATCTGTGTCTGGGTTTTCTTTCCCTTTTTATTTCCCTGTGTAATATGGGGATCAGACAATTATTGAAAAGGGTACAGTTCAAATCAAAGTTATAGACTTTATAGTATTAGGATGTGTTTGTATGTATGTATAGTTCATTTATATAACGCTAGTTGTGGACCCATCGTTGTACAATATCAAAATACAAAAAATTCATGCAAGGAGAACAAAAAATATAAATACATAAATAGTTCAGTGCTTAAACCTTGTGACAAGAGGAAAAGAGGTGCCTGCCCCATAGGGTTTACAAAATAGATCATTTCCAGTGGGAATATGTTAATGAGGACCATTAACATTTATGAGCTATACTGCTTTTAAACTAACCAAAGCGCCAACCTCCCTCACAGTACCTTAATTCAC
>CM033476.1:325026186-325044106 GCA_019447015.1 Hymenochirus boettgeri | reverse complement strand
TACAGGAAGCAAGAAGGTGGGTAAATTAATTGTTGGAGTGTGTTTATAAGCCGCCAAATGCCGGGGAAGAGGTGGAAATGAATCTCCATATGCAGTTGGCAAGGCTGCTGGTATGGGGCATGTTCTGGTTATGGGGGATTTTAACTACCTGAAATGATGGGAGTAATGGAACTGCCAGCACCTCAAAAGGTATAAAGTTCTTAAATTTCCTATATGAGCATTTTCTTTCACAGATGGTAGAAGTTCCTACTAGAAAGAATGTGTTGTTGGATCTGGTGATATCTAATAACCCAGAGCTCATTTTGGAGATGAAGGTAATGGGAAGCTTAGGGAATAGTGACCATGATATAGTGTCATTTAATATAGGTTGCAGAAAACTAAAGTGCACTGGCTTAACAAAAACTTTTAACTTTAGGAAAGCTAATTTTATGCTTTTAAAGGAATCGCTCCTGCTCATAGACTGGGGGGAACTGTTTCTAGGTAAAGATACTGAGCAGATGTGGACCACTTTTAAAGGGATATTAAACTATAACATTTCCAAATCGGTACCTTTAGGAAACAAGTGTAAAAAAATTAGGTCCAGTCCTGCATGGCTTAATGCTCAGGTAAAAAGGGAAATGGAAAAAAAGAAAAGGGCTTTTAAAATTTTGAAAGCAGAAGGCACAGAACAGGCTTACAGGGACTTCAAAAGTTGTAATAAAGAGTGCAAGAAAGCAATTAAACTAGCTAAAATAGAAAATGAAACACGGATTGCCGAACAAAGCAAGTCCAACCCCAAGATGTTTTTTAAGTATATAAATGGTAAAAAAATGAGGACTGAGAATGTGGGACCATTAAATAATGGAGCTGAGGTGGTTGTAGAGGATGCCGAAAAGGCTAATCTGCTAAACCGTTTTTTTACATCGGTTTTTACTGTTGAGAATCCTTACAGTAGGGATTGTAACAATGTGCAGGGAGGAAATGAAGAGTTTTCACATTGGATAACAGAGGATATGGTACGGAATCAATTAGACAAAGTTAATATCAATAAAGCGCCAGGACCAGATGGATTGCATCCTAGGATTTTAAAAGAGCTTAGTTCAGTTCTAGCAAGACCACTGTGTCTCATATTTTCAGATTCGCTTTTGTCTGGGGATGTGCCGCTGGATTGGAAAAAAGCCAATGTAATACCAATATTCAAAAAAGGTAGTCGTTCACAGCCTGGTAACTATAGACCTGTAAGCCTAACATCAGTGGTAGGGAAGGTGATGGAAACTTTGTTAAGGGATCATATCCTTGACTTTGTCTCCAGAGATCATCTTATTAGTAGTAGTCAGCATGGATTTATGAGAAATAGATCATGCCAGACAAATTTAATTGGTTTTTATGAAGAAGTGAGTAAGAAGTTAGATTCAGGCACAGCTGTGGATGTGGTATATTTGGATTTTGCAAAAGCCTTTGATACTGTGCCACATAGGCGACTAATGTATAAACTGAGGACTGTTGGCCTTGAAGAAAACATTTGTTCATGGATAGAGAACTGGTTATTGGACCGCAAACAGAGAGTGGTGGTTAATGGAGCTACATCTATGTGGGCTAAAGTTCTAAGCGGAGTTCCTCAGGGTTCTGTACTGGGGCCGCTTCTGTTTAATCTGTTTATAAATGACTTAGAAGGGGGCATTGAGAGCAAGGTCTCTGTGTTTGCTGATGACACTAAATTATGCAGAGCTTTGGAAACTTCCAATGATGTGCAAGTGCTGCAAGCAGACCTAGATAGATTATCAAAATGGGCAGCAGAATGGCAGATGAGATTCAATGTTGATAAATGTAAGGTGATGCATTTGGGATTTAATAATCCCTGTGCCACCTACACCATAAATAACTCTGTGTTAAGTGCATCTGAAATGGAAAAAGATTTGGGGGTTCTGGTAGATAACAGACTTAGCTGTAGCAAACAATGCCAGGTAGCAACAGCTAGAGCTAGCAAGATATTGTCTTGTATAAAGAGGGGAATGGAATCAAGAGAGAAAAATATTATTCTCCCTCTTTACAAGGCACTGGTAAGGCCACATTTGGAATATGCGGTGCAGTTTTGGAATCCCATATACAAAAGGGACATCTTGGAAATTGAGGCAGTTCAGAGAAGGGCAACTAAATTAATAAGGGGAATGGAGGGGCTTGAATATGCAGGCAGATTAGACAAGTTAGGGCTGTTTACATTGGAGAAGCGGCGGTTGCGTGGGGACATGATAACCTTATACAAATATATTAATGGCCCATACAGTGAACTCTCTGGTGCATTGTTCACTAATAGGTCATATCAGAGGACTCGTGGACATCCTTTAAGGTTGGAAGAAAAGAAGTTTCATCTTCAAGTTAGGAGAGGTTTCTTTACAGTGAGAACGGTGAAACTGTGGAACTGTCTTCCAGCAGAGGTGGTAATGGCAAGTTCATTGAATAACTTTAAAAAAGGCCTGGATAAGTTTCTAAAACTAAAAAATATTGAGAATTACTGGTATTAATGCATATAGATCTGGTTGATCCAGGAATACTTTCCGATTGCCGTTTGGAGTCAGGAAGGAATTTCCCCCCCCCTTTTTTAGCTGGGGTTTTTTGCCTTCCTCTGGATCAACTGTTAGGTAGGGTTAAAAAAAAAAAAAAAAAGATAGGTTGGACTTGATGGACGAATGTCTTTATTCAACCTTAATTACTATGTTACTATGTTACTATGTTACTATGTTACTATGTTACTGTATAATACTGTATATATTACTGTATTTTACAATATACTACTTTATATTACTGTATTACACTGTATATTACTATAAGACAGTATCAGGGTTATTCAATAAAAGTTCTCATCGTTAAAAATGGTGTTAATTTTGCCCCAGCCAATCAGATGTTAGCTTTCAAATGTTAAATAAGATCTGATTGGTTGGGGCAATATTAGCACCATTTTAAACGATAAGAATTTTTATTGAATCTCCCTGTATGTATAACACTGTATATTACTGTATAATACTTTATATTACTGTATAACACTGTATATTACTGTATAATACTGTATATTAGTGTATAACACTGTATATTACTGTATAACACTGTATATTACTGTATAATACTGTATATTACTGTATAATATTGTATATTACTGTATAACACTGTATATTACTGTATAATACGGTATATTACTGTATAACACTGTATATTACTGTATAACACTGTATATTACTGTATATTACTGTATAATACTGTATAACACTGTATATTAATGTATAATACTGTATATTACTGTATAATACTGTATATTACTGTATAATACTGTATATTACTGTATAACACTGTATATTACTGTATAATACGGTATATTACTGTATAACACTGTATATTACTGTGTAACACTGTATATTAATGTATATTACTGTATAATACTGTATAACACTGTATATTAATGTATAATACTGTATATTACTGTATATTACTGTATAATACTGTATAACACTGTATATTACTGTATAATACTGTATATTACTGTATATCACTGTATATTTTAGTAGATATTTTTCTAGTCATCCGACTGGCTTTCTCAATTCAGAATGACTTGTACAAGAATCTGTTGGCAATTATGTACCCTGGAAAGTCCCAATTACCATATCACAGCCAGGTGTTAGGGACCTTCTGAATGCAAGATGTGGATGCATTGAGGCTAAGAGGTTTAACTGCCCAGGGTGTCAAAACAGCATTGTACATGGCAGACAGTTGGTGTCAAATCCCCACCTCTATTCAGGCTTGGTTTCTTTATTTTCACATAAATGGCCTCCTTGACACCTCTCTTGAACCAGTTATGTTCTTTTGCCAGATGTTGACATTACAATCCTTCAAAGCTATGTCCTTTATCCTCAAGATGCAGGTACACGGCTGAGTCCTGACCCAAGGAATTGTCTGTGCTGGGCATATATTGGTGAAAATAAATACCATTTATGTGAAATAAAGAAACCAAGCCTGAATAGCGGTGGGGTTGGGGTTTCGAAACCAACTGTCTGCATCAATGCATTCCCACCTTGCATAGAAGGTCCTAAACACCTGGCTATCCCACCATCGTGATTTGCAGGAGTCTCCCTCCTTCTGGGGTGGTCTCCCGCACACCACAACGAGACTCTATTCTCCTCCTGGTTATGCCCCCTTTAATGACCACACCTGGAATGCCCCAGGAACGCCCCTAAAACTGCCTTCACCACCCCCTAGGCCAATAGCCTCACCTGTTCAGACATATGCCCCCTTCATCACACCCCGTTCCGCACCCTACTCGGAGCCTTAAATTGCAGGGTGGGATGTTTGAATATGCTAATTTGGACTTTCCGGTACATAATTGCCTACAGATTCTTGTACAAGTCATTCTGGATTGAGAAAGTCAGTCGGAGACTAGCAAAATGTCTTCAAGAAATAAACTTCAAGTCAGTGATCTAATTGAATACAACAGAATAAACCATGACCTAGATGAATTGAAGTTACAGAATAAACCATGACCTGGATGAATGAATATTACAGATATACGATGACGATGATGATATTACATATATACCAGACTGATGGATGATATAAGACATACATGACCTGGATGGTATGAATATTACAGATATACCATGACCTGATGAATGAATATTACAGATATACCTGACCTGGATGAATGAATATTACAGATATAACGGTGACCTGGATGGATGAATATTACAGATATACCATAACCGGATGGATGAATACAGATATGCATGACTGGTTGAAAGATATACAGATATACCATGACCTGGATGAATGAATATTACAGATATACCATGACTGGATGGATGAATATTACAGATATACCATGACCTGGATGGATGAATATTACAAATTACGATGACCTGGATGATGAATATTACAGATATACCATGACCTGGATGGATGAATATTACAGATATACCATGACCTGGATGGATGAATATTACAGATATACCATGACCTGGATGGATGAATATTACAGATTATACCCATGACCGGATGGATCATATCCTTGACTTTGTCTCCAGAGATCATATTATTAGTAGTAGTCAACATGGATTTATGAGAAATAGATCATGCCAGACAAATTTAATTGGTTTTTATGAAGAAGCGAGTAAGAAGTTAGATTCAGGCACAGCAGTGGATGTGGTATATTCGGATTTTGCGAAAGCTTTTGACTGTGGACATAGGAACTAATGTATTATCTGAGGATTGTTGGCCTTGAGAAAAAATTTGTTCATGGATAGAGAACTGGTTATTAGATCGGAAACAGAGAGTGGTGGTCCATGGAGCTACATCTATGTGGGCTAAAGTTCTAAGCGGTGTCCCTCAGGGTTCTGTACTGGGGCCACTTCTGTTTAATCTGTTTATAAATGACTTAGAAGGGGCCATTGAGAGCAAGGTCTCTGTGATTGCTGAAACACTAAACTATGCAGAGCTTTGGAAACTCAATAATGATGTGCAATTGCTGCAGCAGACCTAGATAGATTATCAAAATGGGCAGCAGAATGGCAGATGGGATTCAATGTTGGTAAATGTAAGGTGATGCATTTGGGATTTAAAATCCCTGTGCCCCTACACCATAAATAACCTGTGTTAAGTGAATCTGTAAGGAATTAGATTTCATGTATCCACGCAACATCGCTTCTAAAGTAAAAACAGCCCTAACTTGTCTAATCTGCCTGCATATTCAAGCACCTCCATTCCCCTTTAATTTAGTTGCCTTCTCTGAACTGCCTCAATTTCCAAGAATTATTTGCATATGGGATTTCAAAGCTGCACCGCATATTCCTAATGAGGCCTACCAGTGCCTTGTAAAGAGGCAGAATAATATCTTTCTCTTGAATCTATTCCCTCTTTATACAAGACAATATCTAGCTAGTCTATCCATTGTACCTGCCATTGTTTGCTAAGCTAAGTCGTGTATCACCAGAAGCAGAAGATTCTCACAGGTCATGGTATATCTATAATATTCATCCATTCAGGTCATGGTATATCTGTAATATTCATTCATCCAGGTCACGGATATCTGTATATATCAATTAAGGTCACGGTATATCTGTAATATTCATTCATCCAGGTCATGGTATATCTGTAATATTCATTCATCCAGGTCATGGTATATCTGTAATATTCATTCATCCAGGTCATGGTATATATAATATTCATCCATCCAGGTCATGGTATATCTGTAATATTCATCCATCCAGGTCACGGTATATCTGTAATATTCATTCATCCAGGTCACGGTATATCTGTAATATTCATCCATCCAGGTCATGGTATATCTGTAATATTCATCCATCCAGGTCATGATATATCTGTAATATTCATCCATCCAGGTCATGGTATATCTGTAATATTCATCCATCCAGGTCATGGTATATCTGTAATATTCATTCATCCAGGTCATGGTATATCTGTAATATTCATCCATCCAGGTCACGGTATATCCGTAATATTCATCCATCCAGGTCATGGTATATCCGTAATATTCATTCATGCAGGTCATGGTATATCTGTAATATTCATTCATCCAGGTCATGGTATATCTGTAATATTCATCCATCCAGGTCATGGTTATCTGTGATATTCATTCATCCAGGTCATGGTATATCTGTATATTCATCCATCCAGGTCATGGTATATCCGTAATATTCATTCATGCAGGTCATGGTAATCTTGTAATATTCATTCATCCAGGTCATGGTAATCTGTAATATTCATCATCAGGTCATGGTATATTGTGATATTCATTCATCCAGGTCATGGTATATCTGTAATATTCATCCATCCAGGTCATGGTATATCTGTAATATTCATTCATCCAGGTCACGGTATATCTGTAATATTCATCCATCCAGGCACGGTATATCTGTAATATTCATTCATCCAGGTCATGGTATATCTGTAATATTCATCCATCCAGGTCACGTTATCTGTAATTCATCCATCAGGTCACGGTAATCTGTAATATTCATCCATCCAGGTCACGGTATATCTGTAATATTCATCCATCCAGGTCACGGTATATCTGTAATATTGATCCATCCAGGTATGTATATCTGTAATGATTCATTCATCCAGTCATGGTATACTGTTGTATTCAATTAGATCAACTGGACTTGAAGTTTAATTCTTGAAGACGTTTCGCTAGTAATAATTTTATGGGGAGCCAGTGATTCTAGTTACACCGCTGAATAAAAATGGTAATTATAGTTTAGTAGCATTAGAGTTTGTGGTTACATGTATATTACTTTATTAAATTATACTAAGTACAGTATAGTATGGATACGAGAAATGATTTCCACATTAAAATTACATTCCATCATTGCTAGTCTAATAAGCGATAGTCTATCTATAAAAATACTGTCATTATCTGGCCTTTGTATTTACTGTGATGGGGATAAAGCTGTTACCATTGAACTATGTCATAGTTGTCCAGCTGATATTTAATAAGGCGAAGCTAAAGAGATATCAGTCGCACAGTTGATTTTGAAGTGTTGAGCCAAATCTTTGCAATCAGTAAGTATTTTAAATTGGAGGTTTGATCAATGTAACAGGTTTAAATTTAGATTAAACTTTCTAATATCGGTACTCAGTCATTTATTTCTATAGGTCCAATAGATATTTACAATTTATAATCAATTTTTCTACTAATGCTAAATTAATTTATTTTACCAGTTAAAATTTTGTCTTTGCTTTCCCATGATAATGTTAACTATTATTCCCACATTTCTAATAATATAAACTATATCATTACAAAACCAAAGGTAACTAGAAATAGTCATTATCTGGCCCTTGTTATTTACTGTGATGGGGGGTTAAGCTGTTACCATGGTAAATATGATGTCATAGTTGTCCAGCTGCTATATTATAACGGGCGGAGCTAAACAGATATCAGTCGCACAGTTGATTTTGAAGTGTTGAGACAAATCTTTACACTCAGTAAGTATTTTAAATTGGAGGTTTGATCAATGTAACAGGTTTAAATTTAGATGTAACTTTCTAATATCGGTACTCAGTCATTTATTTCTATAATAATAATTATTACTAAGAACAAACCCTGTGTCCCCTGCATGTCCATATTGTGTAATGGGAAAGGGACACGTAGTGTCAGTTTGTGACTGTGTGTTTTTATCTTTAGGAGATTACCATGGGGAATAGAAGTTGCGTCGCACTAAGGTAAGACCACAGGAGACAATTCATGTTCTAAGTCAATATGGGGAAGATGATAAAGTTAATAAATAAACTAGCTCAATGCACAATCTATACTGTGCATCTATATGGGACGGTGCTAGAGATATCAATCCATATAAGGGCACGAAATCGCCTGTGATTGCGCATAAATATTGGCGATCGCATGCGATTGAAAACACGCATTTTCGGTGCGTTGCCAGATTCCTATGTTAGATAGATCGGAAATCTATGATTCGTTTATGGAGTACATTTACGATGGTAAGTAAATTTACGATTGTTAAACCGGTCGTTATCTATATATTCCAAATCGTAAATACAGCAATTAAAATGATATGTCTGGGTTCTTTAAGGTCTGGGGGTAAACGAGCCTTGTCCAAAAGGAAATGAATATAATCCCTTTAATTGTATCTTTCTGTAGCCCTCTATTATCGATGATATGAGGAGATTAATTAACGTTTTAAAACAAAAGACCATGCGGAGCAGTTAAAATACCTGCAGGACCTTCGGAATTTGGTGTGGGGCAACACCAAAAGTTGATGGAGATAGAGCTATTGACATGGAGAAGTACAGTACGTTAAAGGAAAGAAAAAGCTCGTAAACATCTGTCCAAGCTGTTAAAGTCTTCAGAAGTCATGATCCGTGACTTGTATGGGGTCCTAACATGTATTGACAGCAGATTGGAAGATCTCAGAGCTGATACAGGTACTATACATACTATACTATACCAAGTAGAATATGTCTTCATGTATTGGTAATATAAAGGGGGTTTGTTAGAGATTTCAAGGGACATTGACTTATAATAAGGAGTTTGCCACTTTATCATTTATTGTTACAGGTTGTGAGTTCCTCAAGTCCACAAAACCCTATTGGGAACCAAAATGGAAACTGAGGAACCAGAAACAGTAGAGGAGGGTTCAGAAGATGAAAACCAATATACGTGTCAGGATCCTGATAAAAAACAGGAAACCGGGGAAATCAGGAACCGGTAGTTTCATTTCTACTTTAACCAATTTCTCACCGATTTCATGGAAATTCCCCAAATAATAATAATCTTATCTCTATGTCTCCCAGAATATGAATCACCCAGACGTCAGCTGGAAAGGTTTTGTTTCAGATGTGACAGGTAAGGTATTCCATGGTCAAGTCTAGAGATGGCCGAAACTACTAGTTTCGTCCGTTTTCAGATTTCCGGATCTAGGAAAAATTCCGAAGATCCGGAAAATCCAAAACCGGACTGAATTTTGTTAATTTTTGAAAATAGCCACGAAACATTCGAAAATTATCGAAAATACGATCAGAGACCATTTCCGAGTTTCCGATCTTATTTTCTGTTTTTTCGATATTAAAGGTGTTTTTTTCGAAATTTTCGAAAATAGCCAGAACGTTCGAAATGATCGAATAACAAAGTCGGAGATCATTTTCGAGTTTCCGATCGTATTTTCGATAATTTTCGAACGTTCAAGGCTATTTTTGAAACTATCGAATAAATATCTTCAAAGTCCCGAAATCTGGAGGATCCGCCGTATTTCGTACTGATCTTTGGGTTTCGGAACCGAGGGGTTGTGTGGGATCTGTGTTGGTGTGAAGCCGGATCCCATCTCTAGTGCCCCCCTCACCTATGTAACAGACTCCAGTCTCATTACCAGTTTTTTTCTTTATTGTAGATGTCTGGTGAAGTGTCTAAGTTTTTATGCTGCCAGTTATGTTTCTCCGGTGAATAATTAGGAGATGAGACGGGGGTAAGTAGTTTTATTGGGTGACTGGAACTTTACAAGGTGTAAGGGAGAACATGGGAGCTAAAACATATCATGTTTCTCCTTTGTTACTTATTTGAAAGCAGTATGGCAGCTCCCATTCATTACTGGTGAATCCAATTAGATATGTTGGGCTGTCATACTGAATACTTTAACTAAATAAAACCTATTTCATTCTGGATAATAAATATATTTGTTCTCTGCCTGTTAATAGGGACTGTGGTGATAACCCTGCAGAACCCAGGAAGCAGTTAATACATGTAAGTGTTCAATGGTACCTAAACTTACCCTTTGCTCATATGACCCAGTCTGTTATATATATCCTGTACCCCATATTATCTACCATCTCCCTGTTCTATCTCTCTCTCTGCTCCCCTTTACTAACACAGACATGTATTATAACTATTATTTTCTAATTCTCTTCATTGTCTTTCCCTCTTAGCCCACGGACGTTTCACCGTAAGAAGAAAACAGGGAGTATAAAGGGGTTGGGTTTGGGGGTCTTTATTAAACCTTGACAGCCAAAACTAGGTCCGATTGTATCCCACACCACCTATTGATAGTCGGACCCGACAACGGTTTGTTTGTACACATTGTGTATCTCGGGTCAGACCCCGTAATTGAACGTGTTCGAGCCTTAAGTTCCAAGTTGATCCAGAGATAAGTCTGATTGCCACTTACAGGGGGGTGTACAGTAGGTAGTTTGGATACTTACCTACCAGCTGCAGCTCTGTTCCAGGCCGGTCATGTGGAGAAGGCAGGACCACAGAATAGCGCAGCAGCTAGTAGGTATGTACCCCACTACACAATGTACTGCCAGGGGTAAGGATCTAGCATTTTAGCTCCTGACCCGGGTAAAGGAACGAGAGGTAGATATTGACTTTTGTTTCCCTTTATTAATTTTCTCCTTTTGAGAACATTGTTTGTGGCATCAGACTGGGTCATTTCCCTCCCTTGACCAACTTTGGAATAGGAAATTTAGAGATGGATGTAAAAAGATGGAACATATCGGACCAGGTTAATAGCAGTCAAGGTTTAATAGAGACGTCCAGAGTAGAACAGGGATTAATTCCGATTGCCACAGGGAGTCAGGAAGGAAATTTTTCCCCCCTTATGGGGTTTTCGCCTTCCGCTGGATCAAATCTGTGATAGGGTAGAATTTGGGGGTGGGTGAGGTGTTAGGTTAGTATAAAATAAAAATAAAAAAAATCATATTAAAATTCAAACATCTGTGTCTGGGTTTTCTTTCCCTTTTTATTTCCCTGTGTAATATGGGGATCAGACAATTATTGAAAAGGGTACAGTTCATATCAAAGTTATAGACTTTATAGTATTAGGATCTGTTTGTATGTATGTATAGTTCATTTATAACGCTAGTTGTGGACCCATCGTTGTACATATCAAAATACAAAAAAATTCATGCAAGGAGAACAAAAAATATAAAACATAAATAGTTCAGTGGGTTAAACCTTGTGACAAGAGAAGAGGAAAAGAGGTGCCTGCCCCTTAGAGCTTACAAAATAGATCATTTCCAGTGGGAAATGTTAATGAGGACCATTAACATTTATGAGCTATACTGCCTTTAAACTAACCAAAGCGCCATCCTCCCTCACAGTACTTAATTCACTAGGTCTTTGTATTTTTTGATCCTTAATGTATGATTGCCTTGGAAATGGAAAGAGATTGTGATAGCTAGAAGGGGGTGGAATGTGTGTGGCTTCTGGTGTGGTGGGCTGACGCTGGTTGGTGGACACGAGGGCTGCCTTCACACTGGCTGGTGGACTGGAAGCTAAACTAAACACTGGTAAACTGGAGGGCTGACTTTACAATGTGTGAACTGGGGGACATTGGATGTTGGAATAAAGTGCTGATTTAACACCAGTTTGTAAAAGGCAATGCGTGAAGGCTCGGCTAATGAACCGGAGGGCTGACAGAACTTTTTCATGAACTGGAGGCCTGACTAAGAATGATAATGAACTGGTGGACAGAATAAACATTGTAATGAACTGGAGGGCTGATTAACACTGGGTAATGAACTGGAGGGCTGATTAAGAATGGGAAATGAACTGGGGGCTGATAAATACTGGCTAGTGAATTGGAGGGTGAGTATAAAAATGGGTAATGAACTGAAGAGCTGATTAAACACTGGCTAATGTACTGGAAGGCTAATTAACAATGGGTAATGAACTGGAGGGGCTGATTAACAATGTGGTATGAACTGGAGGGCCCGACTTACCCTGGGTGATAAAACTGGAAAGATGATTAACACTGGGTAATTAACTGGAGGGTTGATTAACACTGGGTAATGAACTGGAGGTCTGATTAAGAAAGGGACTGAACTAGGGGCTGATAAATACTGGCTAATGATTTGGAGGTCTGATTAACACTGGATAATGAAACTGGAGGTCTGATTAACACGGGTATTGAAACGCAGGGCTGATTAACACTGGGTAATGAACCGGAGGGCTTATTAACACTAGGCAATGCAATGAACTGGAGGGCCTGATAAACAATGGAAAATGAACAGGAGAGCGTGATTTTAAACTGGAGGTCTAATTAACAATGGGAAATGAACTGGAGGGATGAATTAACAATGGGAAATGAAACTGGAGGGCTGATTTACCAATGGGAAATGAACTGGAGGTGATTAACAATGGAAATGAATGGAGAGCTGATTAACACTGGGTAATGAACTGAAGGGCTGATTAACAAAGGGAAATGAACTGGAGGGCTGATTACACTGGGTAATGAACTGGAGGGCTGATATAACAATGGGTAATGAACTGGAGGGCTGATTAACAATGGGTAAGGTAATGAACTGGAGGGCTGATTAACAATGGGTAATGAAACTGGAGGGCTTGATTAACAATGGGAAATGAACTGGAGGGCTGATTAAACAATGGGTAATGAACTGCAGGGCTGATTAACAATGGGTAATGAACTGAAGGGCTGATAACAATGGGAAATGAACTGGAGGACTGATTAACAATGGGTAATGAACTGAAGGGCTGATTAACAATGGGAATGAACGGAGGGCTGAAAACATGGGTATGAACTGGGGGGCTAGGGGGAAGGGGAAAACGGGAAGAGGGAGCTCTCTGGTAAAAAAATTAATACAGGGTAATGAACTGGTGGACTGATAACAATAGGAAATGAACTGAAGGGCGTGCGATAAACAATGGAAATGAACTGGAGGGCTTGTTTTACACTGGTAATGAACTGGAGAGCTGATTAGCACTGGGTAATGAACTAGAGAGATGACTTTTAGAATGCGGAAATTAACTGGGGGCTGATAAATACTGGCTAGTAAATTGGAGGGCTCTGGATTAAACACTGGGCAATAAACTGGAGGGCTGATTTAAACACGGCTAATGTACTGGAGGGCTAATTAACAATGGGAAAATTAACTGGGGTGATTACGATTAACAATGGATAATGAAATGGGGTCGAATAACACTGGGTAATGAACTGGGGCTGATTAGAATGGGAAGTGAATACCGGGGGCTGATAAATGCTGGCTAGTGAATTTCAGGGCTGATTAACACTGGGAATGAAATGGAGGTCTGATTAAAATAACACCTGGTAATGAATTGGAAGCCTGATTAACACCGGGTAATGAACTGGAAAGCTATTAACACTGGGTAATAAACTGGAGGGCTGATTAACACTGGAAATGAACTGGAGGCGATAGATACAAGGGTAATAACTGGGGGGCTGATAACAATGAGAAATGAACTGCAGGGTGATTAAACAATGGGTAATGATCTGGAGGTCGTGTTACAATGGGAAATGAAACTGGGGGCTGATTAAAAATGGGTAAATGAACTGGAGGGCTGATTAACATGGGAAATGAAACTGGGGCTTGATTAATAGGGGTAATGGAACTGGAGGACTGATTAACACGTGGGTAATGAACTGGAGGGCTGATTAACAATGGGAAAGAACTGGGCTGATTAATACGGGTTAATGAAACTGGAGGATCTGATTAAACATGGGAAATGAACTGGAGGGCTGTTAACAAGGGTTAATGAACTGGGGCCGATTAATATTGGGTAATGATGAAACTGGAGGAAGGGTGATTAACAATGGAATGAACTAAAAATGCTGATTAACAATGGGAAATGAAATGGAGGGCTGATAATAATGGGTAATGATTGGGGCTGATTAACACAGGGGTAATGGGTAATGAACTGGGGGCTGATAAACAGCGGGTAGTACTGAAGGTGGAGGCTGATTAACACTGGGTAATGAACTGGAGGGCTGATTTACAATTGGAAATAAACTGGGGGGCTGTTTTACACTGGGGTAATGAACTGGGAGCTGATTAACACTGGGTAATGAACTGGAGGGCTGACTAAGAATGGGAAATTAACTGGGGGCTGATAAATACTGGCTAGTAAGTTGGAGGGCTGATTAACACTGGGTAATGAACTGGAGGGCTGATAACATTGGCTAATGACTGGATGGGCTAATTAAAAATGGGAAATTAATAACTGGGGGTCTGATTAACAATGGATAATGAACTGGGGGGCTGATTAACACTGGGTAAGGAACTGGAGGCTGCTGAACCCTGGTAATGAATAGAGAACTGAGTACACTAGTACTGAAGGGAGGGTCTGATAAAACAATGGAAATGAACTGGGGGTGATTAACAATGGGTAATGACTGGAGGGCTGATTAACAATAGGTAATGAACTGGAGGCTGATTACAGCGGGTAATGAATGGGCGGCTGATTAACACTGGTTAATGAACTGGGAGGGCTGATTAAAAATGGGTAATGAACTGGAGGGCTGATTAACACTGGGTAATGAACTGGAGGGCTGATTAACACCGGGTAATGAACTGGATGGCTGATTAACAACGGGTAATGAACTCGAGGGCTGATTAACACTGGGTAATGAACTGGAGGGCTGATTAACAATGAGAAATAAACAGGAGGGCTGATTAACACTGGGAAATGAACTGGAGGGCTGATTAACAATGGGAAATGAACTGGAGGGCTGATTAACAATGGGTAATGAACTGGAGGGCTGATTAACAATGGGTAATGAACTGGAGGGCTGATTAAACAATGGGAGATGAACTGGAGGGCTGATTAACAATGGGAAATAAGCTGAGGGTGATTAACAATGGGTAATGAACTGGAGGGATGGATTAACAATGGGTAATGAACTGGAGGCTCTGATTAACACGGTAATGAACTGGAGGGATGATAAAACAATGGGTATGAATGGAGGCTGATTAACAAGGGTAATGAAACTGGAGGGCTGATTAACAATGGGTAATGAACTGGAGGGCTGATTAAAATGGGAAATAACTGGAGGGCTGATTAACAATGGAGTAATGAACTGGGGGCTGATTAACACATGGGTAATGAACTGGAGGGATGATCTGATTAACAATGGGTAAGAATGGAGGCTGATTAACAATGGGTAATGAACTGGAGGCCGGCTATTAAACAATGGGTAATGAACTGGGGGCTGATTAACAATGGGTTAATGAACTGGAGGGCTGATTAACACTTGGTAATCTTGAATATAAACATTTTCATTAATAAGAACTGGGTAATGAATGTGGTTTTATCCCCAAGACCCCACACATTGCTGCCCTACGTCAGACAGTAATAAAGTAAATAGAATGTCTGGGTTAGGACAGAGATAAAATGTAGGGGTCTAGGGACAGACTAGCAGCTTAACCACCCACACATTCCCACACTGCCAGACACTGTTTTACATGTAACTAGTACGACTGATAAAAAGTTTAATGTTAAACAGTGACAGATAGCGTAACCTGCCATGCAGACATTATCCCTCGCTCTGCATCCCCTGTACCTGACACTACAGTCCTCCTACTGTCCTGTTGCTCCTCCTTCCTGCCATGGCTCAGTCCTTGCTACTGGCTGGAATATCAGGTATGAGCAAACGGGACATAAAATCCGTCAATGTCCCTGGGACAGTTAGGAGGTGTGTTGATATATATTATTGGATTGTGCTCTGTGGTTTCTGGGATTTTAGTTTCAGATATAATAAAGATCTCTGTAGCATACTTCAAGGACATTCTGTATAAAATATTGTATATCACTGTATATATTACTGTATTTACAATAAACCACTTTTATATACTGTATTACACTGTATATACTTATAGTCACTATCAGGGTATTCAATAAAAGTTCTTATTGTTAAAAATGGTGTAATTTTGCCGCAGCCAATCACATGTTAGCTTTCAAATGTTAAATAAGATCTGATTGGTTGGGGCAAATAGCACCATTTTAAACGATAAGAATTTTATTGAATCTCCCTGTATGTAAAAACACTGTATATTACTGTATAACATGTATATTACTGTATAACACTGTATATACTGTATATCACTGTATATTACTGTATACACTTGTATATTACTGGATATAACACTGTGATTACTGTTAAACACTGGATTACTGTATAATACTGATATATATATAACACTGTATATTACTGTATAAACTGTAATTACTGTATATTACGTATGAACACTGTATATTACTGATAAACACTGTATATTACTGTATACACAACTGTTATAACACTGTAGATTACTGTTAAAACACTGTATACTTACTGTATAACACTGTATATTACTGATATACTGCTATATTACTGTATATTACTGTTATTACTGTATTACGGTATAACTGTATAAGTATATTACTGTATAACACTGTATATTACTGTATATACTGTTATACTGTATATACTTGTATATACTGTATATCACTGTATATTACGTATAACACTGTATAACTGTATAATTTACTGTTATAACACTGTATATTACTGTATATACTTTAGATACTGTATATAATACTGTATATTACTGTATATACTGTATATTTACTGAAACACTGTATATTAATGTATAATACTTTATAACACTGTATTTACTGTATAACACTGTATTTATGTATAATACGTATAATACTGTATAAAACTGTATAATTACGTATCACTGTTATATTACTGTATAAACTTATATTACTGTAAATACTGTATATTACTGGATATACTGTATACTTATAACACTGTAATTATTAATAATGTATATTACTGTATATACTGTATTTACTGTTATAACATGTATATTTATATCATGTATTTACTGTATATTACGTATAACACTGTATATACTGTATATACTGTTATATTACTGTATAAAATGTATATTACTGGATATACTGTATAAAACTGTATATTACTGTATAAACTGTATATTACTGTATATCACTGTATATTGACTATACTGTACCTGTTGTATTCAGTTAGATCAAACTGGACTTAATTTAGTTCCCGAGATATTTTGCTAGTCATCCGACTGGCTTTCTCAATTCAGAATGACTTGTACAAGAATCTGTTGGCAATTATGTACCCTGGAAAGTCCCAATTAGCATAAACAAGCCAGGTGTTAGGGACTTCTGAATGCAAGGTGGTGGATGCATTGAGCTAAGAGGTGTTAACTGCCCAGGGTAGGTTTTAAACAGCATGTACATGGCAGGACAGTTGGTGTCAGCCCCCCACCTCCTATTCAGTCTGGTTCTCTTATTTTACATTAAATGGCCTCCTTGACACCTCTCTTGAACCAGTTCATGTTCTTTTGCCAAGATGTTGACATTACAATCTTCAAAGGTATGTCCTTTATCCTCAAGATGCAGGTACACGGCTGAGTCCTGACCCAAGGAATTGTCTGTGCTGGGCCATATATTGGTGAAAATAAATACCATTTATGTGAAAATAAAGAAACCAAGCCTGAATAGAGGTGGGGTGGGGGGGTTCGAAACCAACTGTCTGCATCAATGCATTCGCACCTTGCATTCAAAAGGTCCCTAACACCTGGCTATCATATGCAGGTATCCCACCCATCCTGTGACTTGCAGGAGTCTCCCTCCTTCTGGGGTGGTCTCCCGCACTAC
>CM033476.1:325014120-325025790 GCA_019447015.1 Hymenochirus boettgeri | reverse complement strand
CAGGTTGGTTATGGTTATCTGTAATATTCATCCATCCAGGTCACCGTTAATCTGTAATATTCATTCATCAAGGTCAACGGTATCTGTAATATTCATTCATCTAGGTGTCCATGGTATATCGGTAATATTCATCCATCCATGTCATGGTAATCTGTAATATTCTTATCATCCAGGTCATGGTATATCTGTAAATATTCATCATCCAGTCATGGTTTATCTGTAATATTCATTCATCCATGTCAAGGTTTAGTCTGTTGTTATTCAATTAGATCAACTGGACTTGAAGTTTAGTTCTGAAGACGTTTTGCTAGTCATACCACTGACTTTCTCATCCAAATGACTTGTACAAGAATCTGTAGCATTATGTTACTCTGGAAAGTCCAATTAGCATATTCAACATCCCACCCTGCCATTTTAAGGCTGTCCGAGTAGGGTGCGGAACGGGGTTGTGATGAAGGGGGCATGATTGTCTGAAAGCAGGTGAGCTATTGGCCTAGGGGTGGGTGGAGGCAGGTTTAGGAGGCGTTCCTGGGGCATTCCAGGGTGTGGTCATTTAAAGGGGCAAACCAGAGGAGAATAGAGTCTCGGTTGTGGTAGTGCGGGAGACCACCCCAAGGAGGAGACTCCTGCAAGTCACAGGATGGGTGGGATACCTGCATATGATAGCCCATGTGTTAGGGACTTTTGAATGCAAGGTGCGAATGCATTGATGCAGACAGTTGGTTTCGAAACCCCCACCCCCACTCTATTCAGCTTGGTTTCTTTATTTCATCAATAATGGTATTTATTTTAACCAATATATGGCCCAGCACAGACAATTCCTTGGGTCAGGACTCAGCCGTGTACCTGCATCTTGAGGATAAGGACATAGCTTTGAAGATTGTAATGTCAACATCTTGGCAAAAGAACATGAATGGTTCAAGATAGGTGTCAAGGAGGCCATTTATGTGAAAATAAAGAAACCAAGCCTGAATAGAGGTGGGGATTTGACACCAACTGTCTGCCATGTACAATGCTGTTTTGACACACCCTGGGCGCAGTTAACACCTCTTAGCCTCAATGCATCCACACCTTGCATTCAGGCCCTAACACCTGGCTGTGATATGGTAATTGGGACTTTCCAGGGTACTATTGCCAACAGATTCTTGTACAATCATTCTGAATTGAGAAAGCCAGTCGGATGACTAGCGAATATCTTCAGGAACTAAATTTAAGTCAGTTGATCTAACTGATACAACAAGATACAGTATAGTAATACAGTGATTACAGTAAATCACAGTGTTATACAGTAATTACAGTGGCAAACAGTAATATACATGAATACAGTAATATACAGTGTTATAAGTAATATACAGTATTATACATTATATATATATCAGTTAGACAGTGATATACCGTATATCACAGTAATTATACAGCGTTATAGAGTAATATACATGTGTTATACAGTCAATTACAGTGATAACAGTGATATACATATTATACATTTAATATACAGTGTATACAGTATTATACAGTAATATACAGTGTTATACAGTAATATACAGTGTTACATACAGGAGATCAATAAAAATTCTTTATCGTTTAAAATGGTGCTAATATTGCCCCAACCATCAGATCGTTATTTAACATTTGAAAGCTAACATCTGATTGGCTGGGGCACAATTACACCATTTTAACAATAAGAACTTTTATTGAATAACCCTGATAGTGTCTTATAGTAATATACAGTGTAATACAGTAATATAAGTAGTTTATTGTAAAATACAGTTATATACAGTAATTACATATGTACACAGTAATATACAGTGTTATAACATAATATACAGTGTTATAACAGTAATATACAGTATTATACAGTAATATACAGTATTATACAGTAATATCACAGTATTATACGTAATATACAGTATTATACATTATATACATGATATACAGTAATATACACTGTTATAAGTAAATAACAGTATAATACAGTAATATACAGTGGTATACAGTAATACCAGTATATTATACAATTAATATACAGTGTTATAGCAGTATTAATACAGTAATATACAGTTACAGTATATAGTGTTATACAGTAATATACAGTTTTATACACTAATATACAGTGTTAACATCAATATACAGTATTATCCAGTTATACAGTGTTATAACAGTATATACAGTATTATACAGTATATACAGTATATACAGTATATAACAGTAATACAGTGATATACATAAATATACAGTATTATGAAACATTAATATACGTGTTTATACAGTATTATACAGTAATATACAGTAATATACAGTGTTATACAGTAATATACAGTGTTTATACACAATATACAGTGTTATACAACTATCACGTGTTATACAGTATTATACAGTGTTATACACTAATATACAGTGTTTAACAGTAAATATACAGTGTTATACAGTACTATACAGTATTATACAGTAAATATACAGTATTATCCGTATATACATGTTTAATATCAGTAAATACAGTAATATATCAGTGTTTACAGTAATATACGTATACAAAACGTATTACACAGTATCTATCATTATTTACACAGTAATATCAGTGTTTTTACAGTAATATACAGTATTATACAAGCTAATATACAGTGTTATACAGTATATACAGTGTTATCCAGTAATATACAGTATATCACTTATAAAGTTATTTACATTATAGACAGTGTTATAAAACAGTTAATAACAGTGTTACTAACATACGTAATTACATCTGTAAGGTATAACAGTGTTATACAGTAATCATACAGTATTATACAGTACATAACATATTATAACGGTAAATAAAGACATGTTAAATCATTACAGTATTATACAGTAATATACTCAGTGTTATATAGTAAATATCAGTATTATACATTCAATATACAGTGATAACAGTATTAATACAGTGAGTATACAGTTTATACAGTAATATACAGCGTATAAGTAATATCCAGTGTTTATACGGCACTATACACGTGCATATACAGTGATATAACTATTTAATAACATTAATATACAGTGTTATAATACAGTAATTATACAAATATATACAGTGTTTTTAAACATTAATATACGTGTTATAACATACAGGGAGATTCAATAAAATTCTGATCGTTAAAATGGTGCAATATTGCCCCAACCAATCAGATCTTATTTAAAATCTTATTTAAACATTGAAAGATAATAACGAATACAACCGATACAGTATAGTATATTACATGGATTACAGTAATATACAGTGTTTATACCAGTAATATCCAGTGACATACATAATATTCAGTGATATACAGTAATATACAGTATTATACATATATAACGTGTTATCTTAATATAACGTAATTATACATTAATATTACGGGAATAGCAGTATTATCAGTGATATACGTATTTATCAGTAATATCAGCGTTATAGAGTATATACAGTGTTATACAGCAATATACGTGAATATACCGTGATATACAGTATTGATCACATTAAATACGTGTTATACAGTATTATCCGTATATACAGCTGTTTTTACAGTAATCATACAGGTGTTATACATACAGAGTATTCAATAAACAATTTCTTATTCGTTTAAACATGGTGCTAATATTGCCCCAACCAATCGATCTTATTTACATTTGAAAGCTACATCTGATTGGCTGGGGCAAATTAACACCATTTTTAACAATAAGAACTTTATGAAATAACCCTGATAGTGTCTTAATGGAATCTACAGTGTATACGTATAAAAGTAGTTTATTGTAAAATACATATATATACAGGTAATATACAGTATACACAGTACGTCAGTGTTATAACATAATAACAGTGTTATACGTAATAGAAGCAGTTTATACAGTAATATACAGTAATATACAGGATTATACATTAATATACAGTGTAGTAGTATATCAGCTAATATCACGTATATGCAACGTAATATACAGTGTATACAGCTTAATAACAGTGAGTAACAGTCAATATACAGTATTATACATAAATTTACAGGTATTATATATAGACAGTAGTTATACAGTATTTACAGTAGTTATACAGTAATATACAGTGTTATCATAAACAGGAGAATTCATAAACATCTATATCAGTGTTATACTGCTAAGATATGCCCTCAGATCTATTATAACATGAAGAAATTTATCGACGTGGATTACTACATTTAACTATACAAGATTAGTATGACAGTACCTATAAGTTAATAGTAATCAGTGTTATACAGTAATATAAGTATTATTTACTAGATACGTATCTTATAAGATACATGTACTATACACAAGTAATATACAGTGTTTATACAGTAATATACGAGTATACAGTAATATACAGTTATACAGTAATATACATGTTTTATTACACAATATACAGTTACGTATTAATACAGTGTAATACTAGTGTAACAGTATGATACCATGTTACAAATATAAAGTGGTGTGTAAGTAATAACAGTATATACTAATATACATGTTATACAGTAATATACATATAATACAGTAATATACCATGTATACAGTAATATACAGTATGTACACAGATTACACGTGTACTAATATCAGTATTATAACACAATTACAGTTGTTATACAGTAATATCGAAGGTTTTATACAGTAATATACAGTGTATTGATACCACTGAATAACATATTACATTGATTGTGTATTACCGTAATATACATATTATACAGTAATATACAGTGCTTATACAGTAATATACAGTATGACACAGATATACAGTAATTAATAACACGTGGTTAACAGTTACATTATATCCAGATATTATACAGCATAACACTATATCATATCAGTCGCTAAGTCATAATCAGTATATTACAGTATAGTTATACAGTAATAACAGTATTCATTACACTAATATACAGTGTTATCCTATATATACATGGTTATACAGTAGTTATACAGTGTATACACTAACAGGTTATACAGTAATATACAGTATTACACGTAATATACAGTGTGATACAGTAATAATCAGTAATTATACAGTATATATACAGTGAATATACAGTAATATAACCAGTAATAATAATACATCTTACACAGTAATATACAAATTCACAGTAATATACATTTACACAGTACATATCAAGTGTATACAGTAATAACAGTATTATACACTAAATGACAGATGTTATACAGTAATATCATATGTTAATAATACATATCACGAGATATACAGGTTATGATACATGGAATATACGTATTTATACATAATATACCAGTCTTACGTTATTACCAGATATACATTATTACAAGTGATTACAGTGTACCCAGTAATAGAACAGATTACATAAATATACAGTCTTATACAGTGTATATTATACAGTAATAACAGATGTTTATACAGTAATATACAGTGTTTTATACAGTAATATACAGGTATTATACACTAATTATACAGTGTTATACCGTAATATCAGTGTTATACACAATATACATTGTTATACAGTATTCTACCAGTGTTATAGCACTAAATATACAGTGTTATAACATAATAGACAGTGTTATAACCGTAATATACAACATTGTTATACGTAAATATACAGTCTTACACAGTAATATACAGTATTACACAGTACTAATAACAGTGTTATAAAAACAGTTAGAATACAGTAATTTACACTAATATACAGTGTTACCGTAATAGAGCAGTGTTAATACACCTATATACAGTGTTATCACAGTATTATACAGTGTTATACCACTAATATACCAGTGTTATACGAGTAATAGACAGTGTTCTAACAGTCTATACAGTGTTATAAACAGTAATATACAGTATTAATCATTAAATATACAGTGTTATACAGTAATATACAGTATTAACAGTAACTATACAGTGTATACAGTCATCTACAGTATTATACGTAATATGCAGTATTATACAGTAAATATACAGTGTTATCCAGGAATATACAGTATTATACAGGAAATATACAAGTGTTATCAAAGTAATATACAGTATTACACAGTAATATACAGTATTACACAGTCATATTACAGTGTTTACAGTAATATACAGTATTATACAGTATATAACAAATACAGTGGTATACAGTAATATACAGTATTATACGTAATTACAGTGTTTTCAGTATATACAGTGATATACAGTAATATACATTATTATACCGTAATATACAGTGTTATAACCCTAATATACAGTTTATACAGTAATATACAGTGTTATACAGTAATATACAGTATTATAACATAATATACAAGTGTTATAAACAGTAATATACAGTATTATACAGTAATATACAGTATATACATTAATATACAGTGTTATAACATTAATTACCGTATTAATACAGTAATATACGTGTTATACATTAATTCGTGTTTCTAACATACAGGGAGTTCAATAAAATTCTTATCGTTTTAAAATGGTCTAATATTGCCCCAACCATCAGCCATCTTATTTAACATTTGAAAGCTAACATGTGATTGGCTGGGCAAAATAACACCCATTTTTTACAATAAACTTTTATGAATACCCGATAGTGTCTTTATAGTAATTAACCGTGGTAATACAGTAATATAAAGTAGTATATGTAAAATACAGTAATATAATACAGTGATATCCGTATTATACAGTAATATACGTGTTATAACAGTAATTACAGTGGTTATTACAGTAATATACAGTGTAAGACAGTATATAACGTAGTATATTGTAAAATACAGTAATATATACAGTGAGATAACAGTATTATCCGTTTTATACAGTAATATACAGTGTTATACAGTAAATCAGTAATATAAACAGTAATATACAGTGATATACCGTGTTATACAGTCTATACAGTGTTTATACCGTCATATCTCAGTATTATCCATATATACAGTGTTATACAGTAATATACAGTGTTATACAGTAATATCCAGTGTTATACAGTATATACGTGTTATACAGTAATATACAGTGTAGACAGTAATATAAAGTAGTATATTGTAAAATACGTAATCTATACAGTACTAACAGTGTAATACAGTAATAAAGTGTATAATTGTAAATACAGTAATTATAGCCAGTGATATACATATTTTTATACAGATGTCCTGAAGTATGTAACATAGATCTTTATTAATATATCTGAAACTAATCCCAGAAACCCAGATCAGACAATCCCATATAATAACACATATAACACCCTCCTAACTCCCAGTACATTGACGGATTTTATGCCGCCCAGGTTGCTCATAACCTGATACTTCCGCCAGTAGCAAGGACTGACATCATGGCATGAAGGAGGAGTCCACAGGACAGTAAGGTAGGCGGTAGTGTCGGTACAGGGGAAATCAGAGCGGGATAATGTCGCATGGCAGGTTCGCTAATCTGTCACGGTTTAAAAAACATACATTTAAAACGTTTTAATCATTCAGTACAAGTTACATGTAAAACAGTGTCCTGGCATGTGGGGACAAAAGTGTGGGGGGTTAAAGCTGCCTAGTCTGTCCCTGAGACCCACATACCTTGTTATGCTTCTGTCTCACCAGACATTCCATTTACTTTATTACTGTCTGACAGTAGGGGCAGCAATTGTGGGATCTTGGGGATAAAACCTACCTTTCATGACCCAGTTCCATTAGTAATGAAATGTTTTCTATTCCAGAGATTCCCAAGTGTAATCAGCCCTCCAGTTATTACCCTTGTTAATCAGCCCTCCAGTTCATTACCCATATGTAATCACCCTCCAGTTCATTACCCATTGTTAAATCCGCCCTCCCGTTTCATTAATATTAAAAAAAAAAATATACAAAAAAAAATATTAAAAACAAATTAAAAAAAAACAATTAAAATAAAATAAAAATTAACAAAACATCAATAAAAAAATAATAAACAAACCCTACCAACCCAACAAAAAAATAAACCTAGATAAACCTAGTACCTTAACCTCCTCACACATCCAGTTCATTCACAACACACATAATACACAAAATACAAACAACTTACAAATCAAATCTCACACAATTAAAAACCACCAAAAACAAACACAACTCCACAACCCAACTATTCCGACACAACAACCACACACTAAAACTCCCAAATTACCACCAACTTAATTTCACCCCTCCCCCCTCCCTTTCCCCCTTTGCCCCCCTCCACCCACCCCCTAGGCCAATAGCCTCACCTGCTTTCAGACATCATGCCCCCTTCATCACACCCCGTTCCGCACCCTACTCGGAAGCCTTAAATTGCAGGGTGGGATGTTTGAATATGCTAATTTGGACTTTCCCGAGTACATAATTGCCTACAGATTCTTGTACAAGTCATTCTGGATTGAGAAAGTCAGTCGGATGACTAGCAAAACGTCTTCAAGAACTAAACTTCAAGTCCAGTTGATCTAATTGAATACAACAGATAAACCATGACCTGGATGAATGAATATTACAGATAAACCATGACCTGGATGAATGAATATTACAGATATACCATGACCTGGATGAATGAATATTACAGACAGTCATGGATCACTGTATTCATCTGTATATATTCATTCATCCAGGTCATGGTATATTCGGTATATTCATCAATCCAGGTCATGGTATATCTGTAATATTCATCCATCCAGGTCATGGTATATCTGGATATTCTCATTCACGGTCCTGGTAATCTGTATATTCATCATCAGGTCATGGTATATCTGTAATATTCATCATCCTCCAGGTCATGGTTTATCTGTAATATTCATTCATCAGGTCATGGTTTATCTGTTGTATCAATTAGATCAACTGGACTTGAAGTTTAGTTCTTGAAGACGTTTGTAGTCATCCGACTGACTTTCTCAATCCAGAATGACTTGTACAAGAATCTGTAGGCAATTATGTACTCGGGAAAGTCCACAATTAGCATATTCAAACATCCCACCCTGCAATTTAAGGCTTCCGAGTAGGGTGCGGAACGGGGTGTGATGAAGGGGGCATGATGTCTGAAAGCAGGTGAGGCATTGGCCTAGGGGGTGGGTGGAGGCAGGTTTAGGGGCGTTCCTGGGGCATTCCAGGGTGGGTCATTAAAGGGGGCATAACCAGGAGGAGAATAGAGTCTCGGTTGTGGTAGTGCGGGAGACCACCCCAGAAGGAGGGAGACTCCTGCAAGTCACAGGATGGGGGGGATACCTGCATATGATAGCCAGGTGTTAGGGACCTTTTGAATGCAAGGTGCGAATGCATTGATGCAGACAGTTGGTTTCGAAACCCCCAACCCCACCTCTATTCAGGCTTGGTTTCTTTATTTTCACATAAATGGTATTTATTTTAACCAATATATGGCCCAGCACAGACAATTCCTTGGGTCAGGACTCAGCCGTGTACCTGCATCTTGAGGATAAAGGACATAGCTTGAAGATTGTAATGTCAACATCTTGGCAAAAGAACATGAATGGTTCAAGAGAGGTGTCAAGGAGGCCATTTATGTGAAAATAAAGAAACCAAGCCTGAATAGAGGTGGGGATTTGACACCAACTGTCTGCCATGTACAATGCTGTTTTGACACCCTGGGCAGTTAACACCTCTTAGCCTCAATGCATCCACACCTTGCATTCAGAAGGTCCTAACACCTGGTGTGTGATATGGTAATTGGGACTTTCCGGGTACATAATTGCCAACAGATTCTTGTACAAGTCATTCTGAATTGAGGAAAGCCAGTCGGATGACTAGCGAAAATCTTCAGGAACTAAAATTTAAGTCAAGTTGATCTAACTGAATACAACAGATACAGTATAGTAATATACAGTGAGATACAGTAATATACAGTGTTATACAGTAATATACAGTGGCAAACAGTAATATACAGTGATATTACAGTAATATACAGTGTTATTATAGTAATTACAGTATTATACATTAATATACAGTGATATACAGTATATACATGATATACAGTATTACAGTAATATACAGCGTTATAGAGTAATATACAGTGTTATACAGCAATATACAGTGATATACAGTGAATACAGATTATACATAATATACAGTGTTATACAGTATTATACAGAATCATACAGTGTTATACAGTAATATACAGTGTACATACATAGGGAGATCAATAAAAATTCTTATCGTTTAAAATGGTGCTAATATTGCCCCAACCAATCAGATCTTATTTAACATTTGAAAGCTAACATCTGATTGGCTGGGGCAAAATTAACACCATTTTTAACAATAAGAACTTTTATTGAATAACCCTGATAGTGTCCTATAGTAAATACAGTGTAATACAGTAATATAAAGTAGTTTATGTAAAATAAGTAATTTATATACAGTATAACAGTATATACCAGTAATATACAGTTATACAGTATATACAGTTGTTATACAGTAATATACAGTATATACAGTAATATACAGTATTATTATACAGTAAACAGTAATTATACATAATATACAGAGATTAGTACATAATATACAGTGATATACAGAATAACACTTAACAGTAATTACAGTATAATACAGTAATATACAGTGGTATAAGTATATACAGATTTACATAATCTACAGTTTATACGTATATACAGTAATATACAGTGTTATTTATACAGTAATATAGTGTTATACGTATATAACAGTGTTATACACTAATATACAGTGTTATACACGTAATATACAGTATATACAGTCATATACAGTGTTATACAGAATATACAGTATTATACAGTATATACAGTGATATACAGTATATACAGTATATACAGTGATATACTAGTAATATTACGTTCTAGACGTATAACAGTGTATACAGTATTATCAGTAATATACAGTAATATACAGTGTTTATACAGTAATATACAGTGTATACACCTAATATACAGTGTTATAACTAATTCAGGTATACTAGTATTTACAGTGTTGTTACACTAATAACAGTGTTAACAGTAATATACAGGTTATACAGAATATCAGTATTATACAGTAAATACAGTATATACAGTTTAATATAACGTGTATACAGTATATACAGTAATATACAGGTTATACAGTAATACAGTATACTACGTTTAAATAACAGATTAACAGTATATACATTTACAGTGATATACAGTATATATACACTAATATACGTTTATACATGTAATATACAGTGTTATACAGTAATATTACCGTATATTAACATAATAACAGTATGTAATAACATGTTATACAGTCGTAGTACAGTATATACTAGGTTATACAGTTAATACAAATACACGTAATAACAGTGTTATACAGAATATACAGTTATTATACAGTACGAATATACAGTGATTATACTGTAATATACAGTGTTATACAGTATATAGTACACGTTCTATACAGTAATATACAGTGTTATAAGTAATATACAGTATTATACAGCATATAATATACAGTATAAACAGTTAATCTATTACAGTGATATACAGTATTAGACAGTAATATAAGCGTTATAGAGTAATATACAGGTATACAGCATTATACAGTGATTTTATACAGTGATATACAGTATGTATAATTAAATACAGTGTTATACAGTATATTACAGTAACTATACAGTGTATACATAATATACAGTGATTATACATAGGGGGAGATTCAATAAAAATTCTCTATCGTCTTTAAAATGGTGATATATTGCCCCAACAATCAGATCTTTTAACAGATCTTATGTAACAGTTG
>CM033476.1:324896598-325014015 GCA_019447015.1 Hymenochirus boettgeri | reverse complement strand
GAATAACAATGGATAATAAACTGGGGGGGCTGATTAACACTTAGTAAGGTAACTGGAGGTCTGATTAACAATGGAAAATAAAGGAGAGGGTTGTAAGCGCGGGGTTAATGAACTGGAGGACTTATTAAAAATGGAAAATGAACTGGAGGGCTGATTAACAATGGGAAATTAACTGGAGGGCTGATTAACAATGGGTAATGATCTGGAGGACTTATTAAAAATGGGAAATGAACTGGAGGGCTGATTAACAATGGGAAATTAACTGGAGGCTGATTAACAATGGGTAATGAAATGGACTGCTGATTAACACCGGGTAATGAACTGGAGGGCTGATTAACAATGGGTAATGAACTCGAGGGCTGATTAACACTGGGTAAGGAACTGGAAGGCTGATTAACAATGGGAAATGAACTGAGGGCTGATTAAAAATGGGTAATTAACGGGAGGGCTGATTAACTATGGGTAATTAACTGGAGGGCTGATTAACAATGGATAATGAACTGGAGGTCTGATTAACCAATGGGTAATGAACTGGGTGCAAGGGCTCTGATTAACAATGGGTAGAATATGATTGTTTAACTATATTAATTTTTTGTTTTTTTTTATTTTAGTAATGAAACTGGAGGGTGATTAACATGGGAATGAACTGGAGGGCTGATTAAAAAGGGTAATGAACGGAGGGCTGATTAACACTTGGTAATCTCTGGAATATAAACATTCATTACTAATGAACTGGTGTAATGAAATGTGGTTTTATCCCCAAAGATCCCAAACATTGCTGCCCATACTGTCAGACAGTAATAAAGTAATAGGAATGTCTGGGTAGGAACGAGCATAACAATGGTATGTGGGTCTCAGGGACAGACTAGCAGCTTTAACCACCCCACACATTCCCACACTGCCAGACACTGTTTTACATGTAACTATGTACTGACTGATTAAAAAGTTTAAATGTTAAACAGTGACAGATAGGTAACCTGCCATGCAGAAATTATCCTCGCCTGCATCCTCCCCTGTACCTGACACTACAGTCCTCCTACTGTCCTGTGCTCCTCCTTCCCTGCCATTGCTCAGTCCTTGCTACTGGCTGGAAGTATCAGGTATGAGCAAACTGGGACATAAACTCGCAACGTGGACAGTGGAAGTGTCAGTTGGGAGTTAGGAGTGTGTTATACTATATATTGGATGTGTCTGTGTCTGGGATTTAGTTTCAGATATATAATAAAGATCTCTGTTACATACTTCAAGACATTCTGTATAAAATATATTGTATATCACTGTATATATTACTGTATTTTAAATATACTCTTCACTATTTACTGTATTACACTGTATATTACTGTATAATTACTGTATTTACAATATACATACTTTATATATACTGTATTACACTGTATATACTGTATACTATACGTATAACACTGTATATTACTGTTAACACGTATTTACTGTTATGAACACTGTATATTAATGTATAATACTGTATATTACTGTATAACACTGTATATTACTGTATAACACGGTATATCACTGTATATTACTGTATATTACTGTATATTACTGTATAACACTGTATATTACTGTATAACACTGTATAATACTGTATATCCACTGTATATATTACTGTATTTTACAATTATACTACTTTATATACTGTATTACACTGTATATTACTGTAAACACTGTTATTACTGTATAACATGTATATTACTGTATAATACTGTATATCACTGTATATATTACTGTATTTTACAATTACTACTTTATATTACTGTATTACACTGTATATTACTATAAGACACTATCAGGGTTATTCAATAAGTTCTATTGTTAAAAATGGTGTTATTTTTGCCCCAGCCAATCACATGTTAGCTTTCAAATGTTAAATAAGATCTGATTGGTTGGGGCAATATTAGCACCATTTTAAACGATAAGAATTTTTATTGAATCTCCCTGTATGTATAACACTGTATATTACTGTATAACACTGTATATTACTGTATAATACTGTTATATTACTGTATAACACTGTATATTAATGTATAATACTGTATATTACTGTATAATACTGTATATTACTGTATAACACTGTATATTACTGTAATACGTATATTTATATTACTGTTATAACACTGTATATTACTGTATAATACTGTATATTAGTGTTATAACACTGTATATTAATGTATAATACTGTATATTACGTATATCACTGTATATACTGTATAAACTGTAGTACTGTAATACTGTATATTACTGTAAACACTGTATATGTATAATACTTATTATTACTGTATAACTGTAGATTATGTGTAATACTGTATATTATGCCTTGTAATTACGATATATTACTGTCTATAAACACTGTGATATTACTGTATAATACTGTATATTACTGATAACATGTTGATATATACTGTATAATACTGATATTACGTATAATACTGTATATTACTGTATAACACTGTAATTACTGTATATACTGTAGTATACTGTAAACACTGTTATTACTGTATAATACTGTATATTACTGGTATAACACTGTATAATTACTGTATATAACACTGTATATTACTGTTATACACTGTATATTAGTGTACTGTATACGTATAACACTGTATATTATGTACACTGTATATTACTGTTAAACTTATATTCTTATAATACTGATATATACTGTATAACACTGTATATTGTATATTACTGTGTAATACGTATTACTGTGTAATACTGTATATTACTGTATAACAACTGTATATTACGTTATAAACTGTATATACTGTTAACACTGTATATTAGTGTATAACACTGTATAATACTGTATAACACTGTATATTAGTGTATAACACTGTATATTACTGTATAACACTGTATATTAGTGTATAATACTGTATATTACTGTATAACACTGTATATTACTGTATAACACTGTTATACTGTATAAACACTGTATATTAGTGTATAATACTGTATTATTACTGTATAACACTGTATATTACTGTGTAATACTGTATTACGTGTAATACTGTATATATACTGTACTGTATATTACTGTATAATACTGTATATTACTGTAAACACTGTATATTACTGTGTAATTACTGTAATATTGTACTGTATAACACTGTATATTACTGTATAACACTGTAATTAATATAATACTGTAATTAGGGTATAAATACTGTTATATTACTGTATATAACACTGTATATTACTGTGTAATACTGTATATTACTGTAATACTGTATATTACTGATATTACGGATAATAATGTTATTATGTATAACCTGTATAATTACTGTGTAATACTGTATATTACGTATAACACGTGTATTACTGTATACACTGTAAACACTGTATATCAAGTAGAATACTGTATATTAGTATAATAGTATATTCTGTATAACCACTGTATATTACTGTATAACACTGTATATTAGTGTATAATACTGTATATTACTGTATAACACTGTATATTACTGTGTAATACTGTATTCACTGTAATGTATATTACTGTTAACACTGTATATTACTGTATAATACGTATATTACTGTATAAACTGTATATTAATGTATAATACTGTATATTAGTGTATAATACGTATATTACTGTATAACACTGTCTATTTACTGTATAACACGGAATTAGTGTATACATACTGTATATTACTGTATAACACTGTATATTACTGTGTAATACTGTATATTTAAACTGTATATTACTGTATAATACTGTAATTACTGTATAACACTGTTATATTACTGTATATATACTGTATATACTGTATAACATGTATATTCCGTTATTATATAACACTGTATATTACTGTTATAAACACTGTAATTAGGTATAACACTGTTATAATACTGTATACACTGTATATTAGTGTATAACTGTAAATTACTGTATAACACTGTATATTACTGTATATTACTGTTATAACACTGTATATAATATAATACTGTATATTACTGTATATCACTGTATATTACTGTATATCACTGTATAATATTACTGTATATCACTATATATTATATAATACTGTATATACTGGATAACACTGTATATTACTGTATAATACTGTATATTAATGTATAAACACTGTATATTAGTGTATAACACTGTATATTACTGTATAACACTATATTACTGTATAACACTGTATAATACTGTATAACACTGTATATTAATGTATAATACTGTATATTAATGTATAATACTGTATATTACTGTATACCACTGTATATTACTGTATTATACTGTATATTACTGTATAACAGTGTATATTACTGTATATCACTTTATATTAATGTATAATACTGTTATATTACTGTATATTACTGTATAATAATGTATATTAGTATAACACTGTATATTACTGTATAACACTGTATATTACTGTGTAATACTGTATATTACTGTATATATTACTGTATTTACAATAAACTACTTTATATTACTGTATTACACTGTATATTACTATAAGACACTATCGGGTATTCAATAAAAGTTCTATGTAAAAATGGTGTTAATTTTGCCCCAGCCAATCAGATGTTAGCTTTCAAATGTTAAATAAAGATCTGATTGGTGGGGCAATATTAGCACCATTTTAAACGATAAGAATTTTTATTGAATCTCCCGTATGTATAACACTGTATATTACTGTATAACATGTATATTACTGTATAATACTGTATAACACTGTATTAAGTATAATCTGTATATCACGTATATCACTGTATATGCTGTTAACACTGTTATTACTCTATAACGCTGTATATTACTGTAAATACTGTATATCACTGTATAATCACTGTATATCACTGAATAATGTATAATTACTGTATATTACTATAACACTGTATAGTACTGTATAATACATGTATATTACTGGTAATACACTGTATATTACTGTATGTCACTGTATATTACTGTATAACACTGTATATTACTGTATATCACTGTATATTACTATACTTATCTTTGTATTCAGTATTATCTTTCAAATGTTAAATAAGATCTGTTAAATAAGATCTGATTGGTTGGGGCAATATTAGCACCATTTTAAACGATAAGAATTTTTATTGAATCTCCCTGTATGTATAACACTGTATTTACGTATAACACTGTAATTACTGTATAATACTGTTAAACACTGTTATTAATGTATAATACTGTATATCACTGTATATCACTGTATATTGCTGTATAACACTGTATATTACTCTATAACGCTGTATATTACTGTAAATACTGTATATCACTGTATAATACTGTATATCACTGTATATTAATGTATAATACTGTATATTACTATATAACACTGTATATTACTGTATAATACTGTATATTCTGTTAAACATGTATATTACTGTATAATACTGTATATTACTGTATAATACTGTATATGTATAACACTGTATATTACGTGTAATACTGTTATTTACTGTAAACACTGTTATATGATAAATGTAATTAATGTAAATACTGTATATTAGTGTATAATACTGGATATTACTGTATAACACTGGATATTACTGTATAACACTGTATTAGTGTTAAATACTGTATATTATATTAAAACACTGTATATTACTGTGTAATACTGTATATTACTGTGTAATACGTATATTACTGTAAACACTGTATTACTGTATATTACTGTATAACACTGTATATTACTGTATAATACTGTATATTACTGTATAATACTGTTATTACGTTAACACTGTATATACTGTAAACACTGTATATTAGTGTATACACTGATAATACTGTTAACACTGTTATATTAGTGTATAACACGGTATTTAGTGTATAACACTGTATAGTGACTGTTATAAAACACTGTATATTACTGTATATTACTGTGATAATACTGTGATAACACTGTATATTAAGTATATTACTGTATATACTGTATATCACTGTATATTACTGTTAATACTGTATATCTGTATATACTGTATAATACTGTGATATACTGTATAACACTGTATATGACTGTATACTGTATATTACTGGATAACACTGTAATTAGTGTAAAACACGTATATTACTGTATAAAAATATATTACTGTATAACACTGTTATATTACTGTTATAATACGTAAACACTGTATATTAATGTATAATACTGTATTACTGTATACACTGTATATTACTGTATTATACTGTTATATTTACTGTAATACCAGTGTATATTACTGTATATACTGTATATTAATGTATAATACTGTATATTACTGTATAATACTGTATATTACTGGATAATACTGTAATACTGTATATAATGTATTCGTATAACACTGTATATTACTGTATAACACTGTATATTACTGTATAATACTGTATATACTGTATATATTACTGTATTTACAATAAACTACTTTATATTACTGTATTACACTGTATATTACTATAAGACACTATCAGGGTTATTCAATAAAAGTTCTTATTGTTAAAAATGGTGTTAATTTTGCCCCAGCCAATCAGATGTTAGCTTTCAAATGTTAAATAAGATCTGATTGGTTGGGGCAATATTAGCACCATTTTAAACGATAAGAATTTTTATTGAATTCCCTGTATGTATAAAACTGTATATTACTGTATAAACTGTATATTACTGTATAATACTGTATAACACTGTATATTAATGTATAATACTGTATATCACTGTATATCACTGTATATTGCTGTATAACACTGTATATTACTCTATAACGCTGTATATTACTGTATAATACTGTATATCACTGTATAATACTGTATATCACTGTATATTAATGTATAATACTGTATATTACTATATAACACTGTATATTACTGTATATCACTGTATATTACTGTTTGCCACTGTATATTACTGTATAACACTGTATATTACTGTATATCACTGTATATTACTATACTGTATCTGTTGTATTCAGTTAGATCAACTTGACTTAAATTTTAGTTCCTGAAGATATTTCGCTAGTCATCCGACTGGCTTTCTCAATTCAGAATGACTTGTACAAGAATCTGTTGGCAATTATGTACCCTGGAAAGTCCCAATTACCATATCACAGCCAGTGTTAGGGACCTTCTGAATGCAAGGTGTGGATGCATTGAGGAGAGGGTGTTAACTGCCCAGGGTGTCAAAACAGCATTGTACATGGCAGACAGTTGGTGTCAAATCCCCACCTCTATTCAGGCTTGGTTTCTTTATTTTCACATAAATGGCCTCCTTGACACCTATCTTGAACCATTCATGTTCTTTTGCCAAGATGTTGACATTACAATCTTCAAAGCTATGTCCTTTATCCTCAAGATGCAGGTACACGGCTGAGTCCTGACCCAAGGAATTGTCTGTGCTGGGCCATATATGGTTAAAATAAATACCATTTATGTGAAAATAAAGAAACCAAGCCTGAATAGAGGTGGGGTTGGGGGTTTCGAAACCAACTGTCTGCATCAATGCATTCGCAACTTGCATTCAAAAGGTCCCTAACACCTGGCTATCATATGCAGGTATCCCACCCATCCTGTGACTTGCAGGAGTCTCCCTCCTTCTGGGGTGGTTCTCCGCACTACCACAACGAGACTCTATTCTCCTCCTGGTTTGCCCCCTTTAATGACCACACCTGGAATGCCCCAGGAACGCCCTAAAACCTGCCTCCACCCACCCCTAGGCCAATAGCCTCACCTGCTTTCAGACATCATGCCCCCTTCATCACACCCCGTTCCGCACCCTACCCGGAAGCCTTAAATTGCAGGGTGGGATGTTTGAATATGCTAATTTGGACTTTCCCGAGTACATAATTGCCTACAGATTCTTGTACAAGTCATTCTGGATTGAGAAAGTCAGTCGGATGACTAGCAAAACGTCTTCAAGAACTAAACTTCAAGTCCAGTTGATCTAATTGAATACAACAGATAAACCATGACCTGGATGAATGAATATTACAGATAAACCATGACTGGATGAGATGAATATTACAGATATACCATGACTGGATGAATGAATATTACAGATATACCATGACCTGGATGATGAATATCAGATATACCATGACCTGGATGGATGATATTACAGATATACCATGACCGGATGGGATGAATATTACAGATATACCATGACCTGGATGAATGAATATTACAGATATACCATGACCTGGATGGATGAATATTACAGATATACCATGACCTGGATGGATGCATGTCATTGCATGGAATAAGTGGAAGGAACCCAGTAACAGGGAGGATAAGAAATTATATCTAGTAATAATATTACCTTCCTCTGCCAGGTAATAAACTGAAAGTTTGAACTAGATCGATTATAACCTATACTAAAACAACCTCTGCACAGTCAACAAAAAACCCTCAGTAGTCCAAGAACCAATAACTCCGAATTTGCAGATCTCACTGATCCTGTGGATTTTATTATTTTCCAAAATACAATTTTTTTTCAATCAGAATAATTCGATCAATTCCTTTTTTTTTTAAAATATATTTTTATAAAGGAATCACGTTTAAACGGAATCACATTTGTAAAGAATCCCATTTATAAAGGAATTTCATTAATAAGGATTAAAAATTGATTCCCATGTGTGATTCTGTGTTCTATTCATTTTCAAATGAATGAACTTAAAAGTATTCATGTATGGCTAGCTTAAATGTAAACCTGCATTCAGTGTAGTGTACACATGTATCATAGCTCATCCTTGATTCCACAATCACTGGACCTATAGGGCCATATTTGGAACACACTTCATACCCGACTACTGTTAATGGACTAACTATCTAGAGCGGGTGAAGGTAAGGTGCGTAAAGGACACTGGTGCTTAGGTATGTTTTTCAGTTATAATCAGTGCCTAGGTACATTATAAGTTATATTTGGTGTTTAGGTATGTTTTTCAGTTTTAATCGGTGCTTAGGTACGTTATAAGTTATATTTGGTGCTTAGGTACATTATAAGTTATATTTGGTGCTTAGGTACGTTATGAAGTCCTGGCAATCCTCTGGAAACCACATCCTCATAGCCAAAGTCCATACTAAGGCATATGGGAACAATGTATTTTTGGGACGGAACTGTCTTGGAGTCCAGAGTGGGGAAAGGCTAGAGAAACTTGACCGAATGATGAAAAAGTTTAAGGTAATTGGACATCATCCCTGCATGCTGGAGAGGGCAAAGTGTGAAGAAGAAAATATGTCCCCCAGAGTAACTCAGGAAAGGGGTTTACCCTTCATCCAAAACCACTCTACCGTTTCTGATCAGGTTAAACATAATGTAAACAAATTTTGGCCAGTAATCGAGGGAGACAATACACTTGCTACTATCACTAGACGCAAACCTTCAACACACTTGTAGGGAGATGTAATAAATGTTATTACCGTTAAAGGGCATGTCGACCCCCAAAACTAAAACTTAACCCACTACTGGCCCCACTGTGCAGTTTAAAAAATCCTTACCTTACATTCCTGCTGGTTCCCCTGCAGTCCATGTCCAAAGTCTAGGAAACTGAAGAGTAGTGAAGAGTCTTCCTGTCCAAAGGTCTCTGCCTCTTGTGTTTCCGCCGGGAGGGATGGTGACATGTGCAGAGGAGCCCTCCCTCCTGATCCCTCTCTTCACGTAGCGTAAAATGCTTCATACATATGGTAAGGCATACCCTCCCACCCCCAACTGCTAAGTTAGCACTTAAAAAATAGCTCCCAAACTGTACTTACAGCTCCTAGTTCCAGCGACTTCTTCATTGCTTGCAGTCGCGGCTGTTATTGGCTGCCTCTCAGCCAATTACAGCTGCCGGTCTGGCCCCCTGCTTGTATTTCCGACAGGCAGGGGAGCTGGACCAGAGCGACGCTGGAACCAGGAGATGTAAGTAGAGTTTGGGATCGATTTTTGAAATTTGAACTTAGCAGTTGGGGGTGGGAGGGTATTCCTTACCTTATGAATGAAAGTCAAAATGGAGGGTGGACATGCCCTTTAAATGGGGCTAATTTTGTCCCAACCAATCAATGTTATTTACATATAATTGGTTGGGGCAAAATTAGCATCCATTTTTAACAATAAGAACTGTTATTACATATCCCTGTTGGTATGCTAAACATATCATGATTTCTGTTGATGTCTATACCTTGTTACCCAACATATTTATAGATAAAATGGGTGTAGCTGTATTAGTCCAGTAGCATATACTAAGAGATGAATATTGTAGGATAAGGTGACACCTTTTTATTATGGACTAATAGTTCATTTTTACAGACAAGCTTTCCTGCTTGACCTGAGGGAGAGAGAAGTGTATCTCTCGAAAGCTTGTCTGTAAAGATGAACTGTTTGTCCATAATAAAAAGGTATCACCTGATCCTACAGTACTCATCTTTTAGAACATATTTATACAAACTACATTTGTGTCCAGGCACCTACATATCTTGTATATAATATAAAGTAACCGATACAGTTCAAGGCATTAATTCAACCATTTCTTCTAGGAGGAAACCATACAAGAAGAGCAGAAAACATAGCGAAGCTGTTATTTTCCATAATCATATTAATCGGTATTTTATATTTCCTCGTCCACCACATAAAGACCGTTATCTATCACAATGAGGAGGGTAATTTCCGTAACGCTAGTTCAATTCCATTACCGAACAGGCAGAAACATTAAGACATCACAGTAATTACAAAAACTACTGTCATGGCAGCAGATTGGTCCCCAGAATTATAAAATAAACCTTCTGGAACATAAACATGATAAATACAATTCTGGGTATAATTAGAACCTGTTTCTAGTTTCTTACTATATTTTTATATGTGCATTGTATACAGAGTAACTTCTAGATTGTTAAGGTCTCCATACAAGTGACCTTTATTAAAAAGGGCACATTAACTTTATAATGACTGCAGGGTCATGGTTCTAGTGGCAGTCTATCCAAAGTTACAGCAGTAAGTACTGTTAATACTGTGGGCTGTGACATGCTCAGTCTTGAGCATGCTCACTGCTGGGACAGAGCATCATCAGCTGTATCATAAGCCCCGCCCACAACGTTCTAAATAATATTTAGAACATTGTGGGCAACAAGCCTGAAAATATTTTATTTTCTCTTCCCAAGGTCCATAAGAAGAGGAAAGGACAGAGAAAGGTCGCAGGTCTGTAATTAGCCTCAGAAAATATTAATTTTTGGTGCATGGGACTTATTACACAGCACATCATGTGCTTGTCACAGACTCAGACAGACAAGGAACTGTAGCTTCTCAAGCCTATAGCTTAGGATCCAGAGAAGACCTAATTCTAGGCTTGTCTGAAAGGTATGAGAGAGCTCTTTTAAATACGTGTATAGAGATCAGTTACTCTTTAAGCTCACGTCGAAATTAGTATCTGTTTAGATAACAGTAGTTTAATTAATGTGGTTAGCTTAGGATAAAGGATGAATATACTGTAAATTAATGTGTTTGCTATCGGCCATTTCACACAATATGATTTTTTGTGCAGCATTAAGATCATTGGACTATTGTAACAGTTGAATTTATAGTCTGCCTAACAGAGGATTGAAGATAAGGGGGTGTTTTCAGTAAAGTATGATGTCATTGGAATATCAGAAACATGACGAAATAAAACACAGCAGCGGGAAAAATACAAGAGGCACCTTTGACAAAATGTTGGCAAATGCAACAATCTGTTTGTCCTATCACCTCTTACATGGAGTTGTGCCTATGGATTGGTTAAAAGCTTTCAAAATATCCGTAATCTAGATGGAAAAACAGTTACATGCAGGTAATTAAAGGGCAGTTGGTCTGACATCAAAATCTATAAGGTGAAAACTAAAATGTTGATTACCTGATAAAGTTCATGGTTGTGTTTTATAGAATTTATACTGTAAATATACTGTAAGTAGCTGTAAGACAGGGTCTAATGTGAATGGATACCTTAATAATAAAGTGCTATATAAGGAAATAAATACAATACAATCACATTCTGATTTTTCTTTGTCCTTGAAATGGAACATAGCTTTTCTGAAAAAGTGTGCGCTGTATAGTACATTTCATACTGTACTCCTTTGCTTAAAGGGTCACTATACTCACTCAAACAACTTGACATTATCTAAAACTACAACTCTCTGGTTGATCCAGGGATACTTTCCAATTGCCGTTAAGAGTCAGGAAGGACCCCCCGCCTAGGGTTAAAAAGGAGGGTGAAAAAGTTGGAATTGATGGAGGCATGTCTTTATTCAACCTCAATTACTATGTTAGTATTTACAATTTGAGAGAAGTAAAATGGTGGTACCCACATATTTATCTGTGCTTGCGTTGTCATTAAATTATTAGTGTTTAGTGAGTGCTACTAATTCCCCAACCACCCTTTCTTACATAGTATCTTCTTGTAGTGTATGCAACACTTATAAGTTATGCACAGCCTCACCATACATACATATCTGCTTATGCATCTCTCCCTCCCTCCCCCTTCTTTCTTTTCTCTGCTGATTCTCTTTAATGTTGCAGAAAGTGTGCTGGCAGGCAGCCAATGGTCCTAGTAAGAGGTCAGGGATGGGGAACATATTATAATTTCTGCTTCTGGAGTGACAGGTCTTTCCCTGTACAGCTCAGACTTTAAAATCCGAAAAAAAAGTTTTGAAGTAGTGGGATCTTGCTTTATATAAAGGTATAACTTTGGAAAATCGAGTATAGCTACCCTTTAATTCTTATTTACTGACCAGATCTGATTCACTGGTAAAATTGACAGCTCGTTTGACCACGCCCACTAGTTAGAATACTTTCAGGGAGATTCAATAAAAGTTCTTATCGTTTAAAATGGTGCTAATTTTGCCCCAACCAATCAGATGTTAGATTTCAAATGTTAAATGATATCTGATTGGCTGGGGCAAAATTAGCACCATTTTAAACGATAAGAACTTTTATTGAATAACCCTGTTTGTTTCTTTAAATTTTTCTTTCAGACTCTTTACTTCTCTTGGCACTGTAGCCATGTTCTTTTGTGGTCCAATCCATAATTTCCCTAGTGATTTCTTCATACTATCTATGGTTGTGGAAGGTGCCCTCCAGCTTTAATTTTATTGAGTTGTCACCCCTTATGCTGATAAGGTCCAAAATATTGCTGTTCAAATGCTTCAGAATAGCATTCCTCCATCTTTCTTTGCACCTAGCATCACAATATTGTCAGCCTAAAGGGACATAAAAAGTGCTAAAAGTTAACTCAAGTTGGATTATTTGTTCAGACTGTCCACTAGCCTAAGTGCCCGTGTTCTCTGCTGGGGCACAAGGCAAGGGCTTAACTAAGGAGTAACAGGTCCCCTTGTAGGACAGATGGGCTCCTAACTGATTACGTAACTGAAGGGGGTCCTTAACTCCTTCCTGTCCTATCTTTGGGGCTTGTTTCTTTGTTAAATGCTGCATCCGAGTAGGTAAAATCATTTCCTTTTAAGAAACAAACTTTTAATCTTTCTTCCCATCTGAACCACAAAGTTTCCTTTGATGTTAATGACCAATAAAGACTAATGGGGAAACCATAGTTCTGTACGTGGTTATGGTTTCATCTGAAATGTGTCAGCTCTGATACTAAAAACTTAATCCAATTAACCTTAAGTAGAAGAATGAATGAGAAACACACAGAAAGTTCCTGTACGTATAATATCAGTTATATGGCTTTTGTTGAGTTAAGGTGCTTCATTTACTAAGAGTCGATATCGCTACGAGCAAGGATTCCTGCACTTAGTCAATATCGCAATATGAGCTCTCAGTAAATCAAGTTATTTTAGCAGAAATCTAAGACCAACTGCTATATTCCCAGTTTACTGTATGTATTTGGAACCGGATATTTATGATAACGTCTATTCCTTTCTGGCAAATATATCTGCCTCCTCCCTCTGCTCAAAGAGCTTTTTATTAGCTTGAGCATGTGCAGAGGAGGCAGGCAGGTGAAACCGCAGTCAATCATTAGATGTAATGTCAGCAGTCACAGCCTTGATTGACTGCATGGAGGGAGGGGCCAATATTAATATTAATAATTTAAATATCTGGTTAATAATGCAGGCAATTAAGTGCTGAATATATGTTCACAAATAAATGGGCCAGAGCAGTAAACATTGCGGAAACACAGACAGTCTCTCTCAATATGATATGTCACATGAACATCAGATCTATCGAACAAGGTGGTCAGCTTCCACACACCATGGAAGTTCCTGTACTGACATCTTTAATCTGTAGGTTTGTTCTTCCTCTCTACCAACAAGAGACATTCGCTTGTGGGATAACCATGCCCCATGACGTCCCGTAATTTTCCAGTTTGGTACAATTGAGACGTGGGGAAGTCTCTGTTGCTGTCTAATAGTTACACAGAATAACAACTGGTCTGTCGGTGGGGCTTGGGGTGTCTCATTACTGTACCTCAATAGAATTCCAGAAAGTTTGGAACATTTTGAAATTTATCTTACAAATGAATCGGTTTTGAATCAGCAGCTGTGAAATACCCATATCTGCAATTTCACCCTAAAATATGATTGTATAATGTTTACTAGAACCTAGCTAGGAAATAAATAATAAATACCAAATTAGGTCACGCCATATAAACCACATGTAACATGTGTGATCAGTTTAACTATAGAATTTAGATCTTATCTACTCAAATTCAAAACCTGTGTACTGGCTGGTTGGCTTCGTTCACACTACAACATATGTTATGTGAGTTTTTGCACGTTTCCGATGCATTGATGTGCATTTCTTTGCAAAAATCACAAGCTACAAATTGTGGAAAAGTCAACATAAAAATGTGAACAAGCAAATAGTGAAAATGAGACCATAGTATGAATGAGACCATAGCACAAACAAGACCATAACACAAACAAGACCATAGCACAAACAAGACCATAGCACAAACAAGACCATAGTGTGAACAAGCTCATAGTAAATTCCTTCTTTCTTTCTCACAGAAATATGTTTAGAGCCTTTAACGCTTTACAATATCACAACAACTTTACAGAACAAAAACGTTCACACTATCTATTATGCATGGAATAAGAGGACTCTGATAACATAGTGAGGTATTTATGCACAAATTTAGGCACAAAAAAATGGAGTCTTTTAGCCATTTTATTACCAGGTATCAACCCCGGAGAAAATGCCACTAAACTAAATCCAATGCTGTTTTTTTACTGAAGGGTGCCATTAGGTGCGACTGATCAGATGCCCTATTTAAAACCACAGATTAGGGTAAAACTTTTCGGGATGTCTTATCCATATTTCAAAAAAACCCATCAGATTGTGTTTACACAGGCTTGGTTATTACATGGTGATAATAAGCATTTTTGTGCACACAGAGTATTTATCTTTATATTTTATTTAACATATAAGTGATAGCTGCCATGCTGCTACCCGATGAGGTGTACTTAATTATAATTATTGTATGGATATTGTATTATGCACCTTAATATATATATTTCAATGTATGGGACCCAATGACTTCAATACGTTTCATTGCATTAATAGTAAATAAATTAAATGACACATTATCTGACATGTTGCAGCTATAACTGGCGTAAAGTACAATCACATGGTCATGCACAAGGAAGTCCAATCAGAAGCAAGCGTGCATAAAGCAATCACATAGTAAAATATGTTATAGCCTGGTGGTGGCTACAGAGGGGAAATATTTATTATACTGCACTGCCCTCTACTGGCCATTTATTGTATAGGTAACTGTCAAATCTAAATAAAATGAATCTGAACACATTGCTGGATACAGTTCCGTATAGCGATTATCGCTCTATAAACGATATCTGTCATCTAGGGTTCCCAGATCACCTGCTGATTGCAAGACGCCCTTAATAAATGTAGTTAGCTGGGCTGCACTGATTACAAACTGATTGCATTTAAACTGCATTACTTCTGATTTTCACTGATCTCAGGTCTCCCACCCCTCCCGGAAGTCTCATGATTTCTGGGGTGGTCTCCTGCGAGACCACCAGAAACTCTCACAACTTCAAAGACTGGCAGCCTCATTCCCTGGAAAGACCCTTACCTGGACGCCAAGACCCCAAAGTGGGTTGGATTGGGCACAATATTCCAGGTTCCAATAGGTTTCCATTGAAGCCCTTGTCATTGACGTATGTATCTTTTGCTGTTAGTATTGCTCTAGGAAAGAAATCCCAGATAAATCAGACCCCTTGTTTTAGTCTGTACAATCAACATTTTGCTATCCTTGATACCCAGAACCTGTACGCTAGAGACAAGCTAGCTATACGCTGGACGGTGATTTTCTAATTGGATTTACAAATGGTTCTGATCAGAAGATTCTGATTCGGAAGAATTGTAATTCGCCACCTTGCTCCGCCTATCTTCCGAACTATGGAATGTTGCTTTTCTGCCTTGCCCGATCAGTTTTTTCCATGTCGCTTATCAGTCTATTGAAAACACAGAAAGAAATTGACACACTGATCGGAATATTGATGCCATTAATGGGGGCATTAACCTTTATCTAATTGGGTTTAGCCCCTGCCCAGACTATGTGGGTTTCTTTTTCTCATGGGTTCTATTAAATGCATACGAATCCCACCTCCTCTACCTCCGTCACCCATGATGAAACAATATAAAGTAAATGACAAATTGTGTGTATATAAATACATAGTAACATAGTAATTGTGGTTGTATAAAGACATAAGTCCATCTAGTCCAATCTTTATACCCCACCCATAATGTCTGTCTAACAGTTACATAGTAACATAGGATTGGAGGTTGTATAAAGACATATGTCCATCTAGTCCAACCTTTATACCCTACCCATAATGTCTGTATAACAGTTACATAGTAACATAGTATTGGAGGTTGTATAAAGACATACGTCCATCTAGTCCAACCTTTATACCCTACCCATAATGTCTGTATAACAGTTACATAGTAACATAGTATTGGAGGTTATATAAAGACATACGTCCATCTAGTCCGACCTTTATACCGTACCCATAATGTCTGTATAACAGTTACATAGTAACATAGTATTGGAGGTTGAATAAAGACATACGTCCATCTAGTCCAACCTTTTCACCCTCCTTTTCAACCTTACCTAACAGTTGATCCAGAGGAAGTCCATTGTCCACTATAAGATAGCACTTCTTAGTTCTCATGCCTGGGTGCTTGTTTATCGCATATGTATCCACCTGTATCCTGTATGATTGAACACGCTCACATGACTTGACAATATGGATTTTAATTCTTAGCAGCATAACTGGAACGTCAACATGTTTCTGCCCGTTCCTGGGTCGTCATATATATATCTTTGTTATTTTGTGATCACATATAAGGCCATATCTCTTGCCTTAACTCAGGAATGTGATCTCACTGGATGCCTCATGCTTTGATGGTTAATTTTAAGGTGTTGATTTGCTGAAACCCTTGAGGTATTGACCCTTGAACTTTGCCCTTAAATTAAAGACAAGCCAATCAAGAGTAGAATTTCATTCTTATTTTTCTTCACTGAAAATGTTCTTATTGAAATAGATACATAAGAAGTCAGGTTTACTGGTCCGAGAAGAGAGAGATCTTAACTTGGCCATTGGGGTTAATCCTTTTACACAGTATTTACCATGGATAGGTTTATGGTGATTGTAAGTATGGTTATTAGCCCCCTGCTAGAGGATAAAACCCAAATGCCCGTCCCACTTCCATTGTTATGTACAAATTCCGACTTCTCTTTTACTTTAAACTGGTTTGTGTATTTAGTAGCTCAATAGAGACCGAGAGAATCATTCACATGAAATGACCCTAAACAGTGGAGTAATATCACATGGTACAGACAGAAATATATCTATTCATGTGAAGGTTCTCCTTCATCCAGGTCATGGTGTATCTGTTGTATTCAATTAGATCAACTGGAAGTTTAGTTCTTGAAGACGCTTTGTCTGCCATGTACAATGCTGTTTTAACACCTTACCCTGGGCGTTCCTATAACACCTCTTAGCCACTATCTAATCACGCCCTTAACACCTGGCTGTGATATGCTAATTGGGATTTTTCAGGGTACATAATTGCCACAGATTCTTGTACAAGTCTGAATTGAGAAAGCCAGTCGGATGACTAGCGAAATGTCTTCAAGAACTAAACTTCAAGTCCAGTTGATCTAATTGAATACAACAGATATGTCTATTCACTTTAACCTTTTTGCACTGTGGTGCTGTAACCCATAGGCTGTAATCACAATGTATATCCAATTCTGAAGAAAGAGCTGTAAGTGCGAATCTGCGTGCTGCACATGCGAGATCGAAGCAAATGGCAAAGCACACGAGCGCGCCAGTAAAGAGCGCCAGTTTCCGGAGTGCAGGCGAGTGCTTCAGTGTGGCCTCCACTTGTAGACATCAATTGCCAGATCAAACTGCAGACGGCTCTAACGACATCACTTTCTAAAGGGCAAAAATCTGTCTAAATGAACCATTTATTTCCATATAAACACTAGTGACCGGGATTGGTATTTCAATACCATAGACTTGTTCTCCCAAATTTCTTGGTGGTGTGACAATCCTTACTAGTCTATGTCATCAATGCACATTCCTATAGGAATGTGCATTGATTATCTTTTCTATGTTTGTATGTAAGATGTAGAACAGTAAAGAAAACAGTTTTGTTTTTAATGTTGCACAATCCCACACAATTTGCAGGTTGCTGCAATGACCTTTTAATCCTTTACCTACTGGTCCAACACTGTTTTTGTAACACTTCACGTAAAGGTCAACGTTTCCTGTTATCTCAGGACTTTGTTCCATCTTTGTTATTTTAATATCCCTAGCAGCAAGTCTGCCTGTCAGGTATCCAAATGGATTATGAAGTTCCTATTGTTTTTTTATCTATATGTCACCAGTTACAAAGAACTTTCAAGTCATTTAGTAATGAGTCATGTCTGTTTGAAAAACATCAAAATTGGTCCATTAGGTTTTAAGGATCTTCTTAAAATATTTTTTATTGGGTAAACTCACAGTTAGGGTACGGCCACACTGCAATGCAAACACAATCACAATCCCATGCGATTTCATTGCATTTGCGCATGCGTTTTTCCATTAAATATTAAAAAACGCATGCGATTGCGATTTAAAATGCGGAACGCACATCGCAACACACCCGAAAACGCGCGTTTTCGGTGCGTTGCCGTGTTTTCAATGATCTGCAAAAAAATCAAGTGCAAACGTCTAGCCCTTAAGCACAGATTTATAGCCCAGAAATTGCTGTAGTCACTGCCCCTCCATTTTCTAACTGACCCCGAGCATGCTCAGTGCAATTTACCTATATATATATATATATATATATATCTCAGCATCCTGATGACAGCCCGCACATTGGGTTGAAACACGTGGATGTGATCGCACAATAAATAAGGTTATTTATCAAGACCCGAGAGTGACATCTTTTTTCTTATATATATATATATATATATATATAGATACTTATATATATCATATATATATATATATATATATATTATATATTGATATATATATATCTAATATCCTGGCTGTAACTTTTATTCTAAATTGATTGGTGCAAATGGGGCTAGGCATTAAAAACACAATATAAGAATCCCCAGCACTCAACAGCATATGTATATAGGAATTAAACATATACAGGTCACAAAAATAGTCTCAGGGATAGTAACTTTTTGTATTAGGTTAGGAACGACACTAGGATACTGCCGTGAAGTGGCGTGTCAGCTTTAAGCATGTTTGTACAAACAATGTAACCAAAGGTTTCCATTTTTAACCTGAATCTAAGTGACTATTTTTGTGACCTGTATATGTTTAATTCCTATATATATATATATATATATATATATATATATATTTTTTTTTTTTACATATGTATGTAATCATTACACTTAAACCCTTGTTTGCGTTCTCAGTTATCCCACCCCTCCTGGATCGTCTGGGAGTCTCCCTGATTCTGGGGTGGTACCCGAGACTCCCGGACTTGAGAGGACTTAAGTCTCCTCCCCAGGCACACCCACTTTTAAAGGCCACGCCCATGGAACACCCCGGGAACACCCATAATCCCTCCCTAACCCCGCCTTCCACCACCCCTAGATCATTGGCCATGCCCTGCATGACATTACGATCCCTAGCCATGCCCCCTTCCTCCACCCTGCCCGAAGGCCTGAATGGGCAGGGTGGGATGTCTGCGTTCTTTATTATTAAAACTTTTAATAGTGTCATACACTGCAATGGGAGTCATATTTATGGGAGCTGCAACAATCACCCATTTTGTTTTTTTTTAGTCCGACCAATTGTAAACCAGGTAAAGTTTTAGCTTTGTACATTAAGATTAGACAGTGACAAAACCAATGGTTACTCACTAGGGGGGAATTTTAACTAACTTGCAGTATTGGAAACCTAGGGTTATCATTAATGCACATTCGCGGTCATACATTTACGATCGTTTGTACAATACAATGCAAAAATGTTATTGTATAGGGGATCGTACAATTACGATCGCAGTAGTGAAATAGGTAAAGTTGGTTTTACCCAAAAAGACAATGGCAATCTTAAAGTATTGCAATCACATTCACCTTTTTATTTAAGGTGCCGCACACAATTACGATCGCAGGCCTACTTTTACAACCACAATGGTAATTGTACGATCACGGTAATAAAATTGCCAAACATTAAAGGCACATTACTGCTACTTAGCAATACCAAACCTTTATAAATAGGGCCCTAGGAATGAAGACCTGTAGAAATTGGGAAATGGACCAAACTTGCCCAATGACAGAAAGATTACCCACAATGCTTTTGAATTAAGAGGGGACAGTTACAGCTATCTGCTAGTTAGGGGTAACACAATACATTCAGGATTATTTACATTTAGCTTTATTTCTTTATGCACAAAAAATTATTTCACAAGCTTGAAATGTCTAGTAAGTTAATGTAAAGTAAAAATGGGACCTTTAGTTTTCCTTTAAACGCGTCACGTAAAAATGACCTTTTATTTAAATGTATTATATAAAAATGTGACTTGTTATTTAAAGGAGAACTCACGGTCTATAAGATTGTGTTTTTTTTTTATTAAACAAATTATTTATTTTTATGTCCACAGGGTTATAAACAGTTTTCCTGTCCTTGCAGGCTATATTAAGAACAGAACTGAAAATTGCTGACACTGATTTGAATGCTTAATGGCTGTTTCCTTTTGCAAAAATAAAGAGCAGTGTTCCTTTAACAAACAGGAATAATCCAGTGAATCCATTTATAAAGCCCAAGGACTGATAACAAAACACTGTCTATTGCTTGTAAGACCCCCCTGGCAGTGTTTATTTTATAAACTGGGATAATTATTATTTAATGAAATTATGAAAAGGCAATTATAGGGATTTGTTTTTCTTGGGTTAACAAAACCCGCTAACTTGCAGAAGGAATAAAGATAAAACCACAGAGACTTGGTTCTGCCTGGGCGTGAATGAAGGAGAGTTGTAGTTTCAAAACATCATGACATTTTAAGGGCAAGTATACTGAAAATTTGATTGGCCTTGTCTAACTATATGTAAGCATCACGTATGTGTTGGTGCATGCCTTCACCCCGGTACTTATTTAGTGAAAGCTAAGCATCCCCTATCCTGACCACTCTTTTATCAGACCTGACTATCTGTGCTGTCAAGCATGCTCAGTAATCACTATGAAGCAGCACTGGGAGGGGAAATTTCCCACCATGCAATTCACACATTCATGTAAAGTGCACGCAGCAGAAGAGTTTGATAGGGAGGCACTTGATTTGGTCCAGTGGTGGTACATACCCATTAAAAAGTTAGAGCCCCTATTTTCCAGGATGATTGTGAGGAGACCTAGTGACAGTGTAAAGGCTTAAAAGATGGAACTTGGTTTAAAATTGATAAAATTGACTCGTCTTTTCTACCAGCAGCCTGTATTTTTAAGGTTTGTTACACACGTGCGATTGTGGGTCCCGACCCGCGACTCAGGATGTGTACGAACATTCATTTTGGCCGATAATCGGCCCGTGTGTAGGGCCTTTATCGGCCGGCCGTTCCAGGATCCGCCAAGTCAGTGGTTCAGCGATCCCCGACCGAAAGTCCCTTTTGGCTGATAAAGGCCCTACACACGGGCCGTTTATAGGCCAAAACGAACGTTCGTACACATCGCACGTGTGTACGAACCTTAAGTACTCTCTGCTATGTGCCTGTTCTACATCCAGCAGGACATAATTTACTGTGCACAGAGCTTTCATTGAGTGGGAGCTGCCACTGTAGTATGTAATGTCAAGGCAATTTGAACATTCATCAATAGTAGAACCTGCCAACCGGAAGAACCAAGGAGTAGAACCAGGGTTAACAGAACCTTTCAGGTTATACTGACATCTCTCTGATTTAGAACATTTGCAGTTTTACAGTTTGGTGATTTACATTTTTCACTTGAGTGGTGAACTTACCCTTTTGAGTTGTCTGTCCTAGGGTTAGGCCAAAACTGTCAAACATTTGGCCATTAATTTGGCACATAAAATAATCTGCATCACTAGTTTCTCTTCAAACTATTTTTCATCATTGACTTAGATGTCCGTGTATCAAGGGAAATTTAATTTCTCAACTGGATATTGTAGGTGACAAAATTTGAGTCTGGGGAGGAAGAGGACGGGGCCGCTGATCTGAGTAAATAAACCTTTCGGCCCACCAGAGTGGAATATTTATACAATCACATGCCGACTGCTTAGGATCCGATTGCATTATGTTACCATCCGACCTTGACTATTTCATCCTCACACTGTGTGTTCTTGGTTTGTGCTTTTGTTAGATATTTCTTTGTGTTGTCGGTTATGTGTTTTTTGTGTTTGGGAAGGCAGCTGGTCCTGGTGGTTTTACCAGTAATGGTGGTATTTTCAATAGATCTTTAAAATCTGGGAAAGCGCCTGGGTTGTTTAATTCCAACAAAATCACTTACTTAAGCTAAGTACACACTCAGATCATTAAAAGATACAGACTGAATCAGTCTACTCACAGAACGTTCTTTCTATATAAAGTATAGGGAGAACATTTCCTTCAGCCGGGGATGACTCCCTATACTTTAGTACAGGAAGGCGACCGTGGCCTAGGGAAATTTTCAGGCTGTTCAGAGCGAATGCAAGGCCGACAGTAAACATTCTCCGACCTTGGGAAAGCTCAGAGCTGCGGTACACGTGTTAACAATAACGGGCAAATCTATTGGATCCGACAGAAGTGTGTACCCAGCTTAAAGGGCATGTCCACCCCCCAAAACTAAAATGTAACCCACTACTGGCCCCTGTGTAGTTTATAAAAATCCTTACCATACATCTCTGCTCCTTATGGTTCTCCAGCAGAAACTGCAAAGTAGGAGGTTGTCTCCCTGTCAAAAGGTTTCTGCCTCCTCGTCCTCCAGGAGGGATTGTGACATGCACAGGGGAGCCCTTTTCCCCCTCCCACCCTGGCTGACCCCTCCACAGCTGCCCTTCCACCTAGTAGTGTAGAGCATCCCTGCCCACCCCCAACCTCCATGTTAGATTTCCAAAAAAGAAGCAGAAACATACTTACAGCCCTTTGCTCCCGTGGGGCTCTGCATTGCCAGCAGCCACGTTTGTTATTGGCTGCCTATCAGCCAATCACAGACGTGGTTGCCAATCCGGCCCGTTTGCAAGACGCGGATGCCAATCTGGTCCAGTGGACCGGATTACAGCGCCACACGAGTGAAGGGCTGTAAGCAGATTTCTGATGCTTTTTTAGTAATCTATCATAGTGGTTGGGGTGGGCAGGGATGCCCTACAGTATATTAAAAAAAAACTTTTTTAAGGTTGAAGATACCCTTAAAGGAACTGAATGACTTATTAGCCTGTTGCTGTAACATCATCAACTTTATCTTGCTTGGATAGAAGAAATTCTGTCAGACATTTGTTCTGAGGCTGTGTAGACAAGGACATACTAAAGCCCTAAAAAAAAATCAGTAGTCTGTCAGTTGCAAACTAAAACACTGTACAAATATATCAGGCTGATTAATCCTGCAGTCTATTACAGACCTGATATAGAGCTATATTTCAAGGGCATCTACGGTATTAAAAAGTTTACTATAAACTATCATTCTTCCCAACTATCACTATACCATTTATTTTGTTGATCTGTCCCCTATTTTCCAATCTGAAATATCTTACATTTCAACTGTCAATCAAGCACCTCGTTATCATAAACTTCTGCTGTGTGCAGCTTTACTGTAACTGGAAGGTTGACAGTTTGAATGTGTGAATTGCATGGTGGGAAATTCCCTCTCCCAGTGCTACCTCGTAGTGATTACTAAGCATGCTTGCCCTCACACAGCTTAGAAGGAACACTGTGGAGGACAACTGGGACAATAAAAGGACTGTAAGAACATATGGAAGGTCGGGTTGCAGTGGTTTTTTTGGGTTTTTTTGCAGTGGAACATCAGGCTGAACTGCAAAATGTAATGCAAAAGATATTACATTGGGAGCGACATTTGCAAAATGGTATGTTAAACTCTATTAGAGGATTAGTGAACTTTGCTTAAAAGGCTTTAAGTGAAAAACAGGAGGTAAACTAGCTACATCTTACCTCTCGTTCCTCACTTAATGTACCAGGAGAGATGAGTAAGTAAACTCGCATATCTCTCCTGATACATTAAGTGAAGAACGAGAGGTAAAACATAGCTAGTTATGGGATCCGGGTCCGACACGGTCCAAAACCAGACGGATCTTTCGGATTTCAGGACCCTGGAGGGCATTTTCGATGATTATCGAATGTTTAAGGCTATTTTCGATAATCCTCGAAAATACAATTGGAAACTCGAAAGTAGTATCAAAAATGCTTGTGAAGGTTCTCATTCATCCAGGTCATGGTATATCTGTTGTATTCAATTAGATCAACTGGACTTGAAATGTAGTTCTTGAAGACGTTTCGCTAGTCATCCGACTGGCTTTCTCAATTCAGAATGACTTGTACAAGAATCTGTGGCAATTACGTACCCTGGAAAATCCCAATTAGCATATCACAGCCAGGTGTTAAGGGTGTGATTAGATAGATTTATTTCTAATCATTTTGGGGAGAAAACCCTCAAACTTGTACGGCAATATGAAAAGACAGCAAGGAAATTGGCAGACTACAGAAACCACCTGCGATTTAACCTCCGATGCAGACAACAAAGGCTAGTACCATGCAGTATACGTCTGGATTCCACGGTTAAAGGCATCAGAGCCAAACAGATACTGCAAAAGGCTCAAACACAGCTCCTAAGTGAACGGGTACGACAGACACATTTTACAGTCGATGCTTTAATGCACAACATTAGTCAACTAGAACAGAACCTGGCCTCACAGCTACCTGTGTCCATCTGGGAAAGAGTGATGGAGTTCACCAAACAAGCACAGCTTTCTCAGCACTGTAAGGGCAAACAAAGGCAACAGAACAAGTTCTCTATTCTGTCATCCCAGAACAGCCCCAAAGGAGAACAACTACCTTGGATACAAAAGGAGGGAAGTGTCACTTCATCAAACAAGGAGGAATGGGTGAGAAACTTGTCTAACAGGACCCTGACCCAGCCAGAAATGGAAGTCCTTGGTAAGGGCTTGAATTTTGCCATCACCCCTAAAGCCATCCCTGTGGTAGATATTATAGCAGCCACAGAAGCCTCTATCCACAGTAATAAGGTATCACAGAGTGAGGCAGAACAACTTCGCCTTAAGGTATCTGCAGCCTTAGCCAGTGCTAAAACTCCTTCATCTAACCTGACTACACAGGAAAGAAGAGCCTTAACATCCCTCAAGAAAGATTCCAGTATCACCATTCTACCGGCAGATAAAGGAAGATGCACAGTGGTACTCAACACCTCAGACTACCATGATAAGGTGACCATGCTCCTGGCCGATAACAACACATATGAGGCTTTAACAAGGGATCCCACCAGCCGTTACAAGAAAAGAGTCATAGACTTACTACAACAGCTTCAAAAGGATAAAGCCATTGACCGAGCAATGTATCATCGCCTCTACCCTGGTGAGGCACATCCATGCATATATGGACTCCCAAAGATACATAAGGAAGGGGCCTCACTAAGACCTATAGTCAGCAGCATCAACTCGGTAACATACAAGGTGGCAAAATATCTAGCTAACATCTTAGGACCTTTGGTGGGAAGTTCTAAGCATCACATCCAGAACTCTCAGGATTTCACCAACAAGATTGAAGATATAGTACTCGGTGTAGAAGAAACTATGGTGTCCTATGATGTGACATCTCTCTTCACTTGTATACCCACCAAGGAGGCTGTTGACATGGTGAGAAAACGGCTGGGCCAAGACAGCACTCTTGCCAGCAGAACTGATCTCAACCCAGAACAGGTGTGTTCCTTGTTGGACTTGTGCCTGAATACCACCTATTTCAAATACAGGGATAAGTTCTATAAGCAAAAACATGGATGTGCTATGGGATCTCCAGTTTCACCTATTGTGGCCAACCTTTACATGGAGGAGGTAGAAACACAGGCGCTTAATACCTTTAAGGGCATAGCACCCAGCCACTGGTTCAGATATGTTGATGACACCTGGGTTAAAATCCACCAGAAGGAAGTACAAGCTTTCACAGAACACATTAATGCGGTGGACCAAAACATTAAATTCACAAGGGAAGAGGTACAAAACAACAAACTGGCTTTCTTGGACTGCTTGGTAGAAGTTAAGGAAAATGGTAAACTGGAAGTAGAGGTTTACAGAAAACCAACACACACAGATCAGTATTTGATGTTTGACTCCCACCACCCTTTAGATCAGAAGCTGGGGGTCATCAGAACCCTGCAACACAGAGCCGAGAACATCCCCACTAGCACAGAGGCGAAGGCTAAAGAAATGAAACATCTCAGAGGAGCCCTTAAAACTTGTGGATATCCAGACTGGGCCTTTGTCAAAAGAAGTAGAAGGAAAGAAAAGAACACGAATACCAACAGTGAAGGGGAAAAGCAAGACAGGAGGAAGAACATGGTCATCCCATATGTAGCAGGGGTCTCCGAGAAATTAAGAATTTTCAAAAAACATCGTATCCCTGTCTGCTTTAAACCGAACAACACACTGAGGCAGCAATTGGTACATCCGAAAGACCCAATACCAAAACACAAGAAAAGCGACATCATATATGCAGTGCAGTGCAGTGAAGAATGCTCTGATTTGTATGTGGGGGAGACCAAACAGCAACTGCATCAACGTATGGCCCAGCACAGAAGAGCCAATTCCTCGGGTCAGGACTCAGCCGTGTATCTGCATCTTAAGGATAAAGGACATACCTTTGAAGATTGTAATGTTAACATACTGGCGAAGGAACGTGACTGGTTCAAGAGAGGTGTTAAGGAGGCCATTTATGTGAAAATAAAGAAACCAAGCCTAAATAGAGGTGGGGGGGTTCGACACCAACTGTCTGCCATGTACAATGCTGTTTTAACACCTTACTCTGGGCGTTCCTATAACACCTCTTAGCCACTATCTAATCACACCCTTAACACCTGGCTGTGATATGCTAATTGGGATTTTCCAGGGTACGTAATTGCCACAGATTCTTGTACAAGTCATTCTGAATTGAGAAAGCCAGTCGGATGACTAGCGAAACGTCTTCAAGAACTACATTTCAAGTCCAGTTGATCTAATTGAATACAACAGATATAGTATCAAAAATGCCCTCCGGAATCCCGAAAGTACGTTCCATTTTCAGATTTTCGGGATTTTCCCGAGATCCGTAAATCCAAACACGGAACGAAACTGGTAAGTTTCGGACATCTCTACTAGTTATAGGTGGTATAAAAATTTGTGTGATCCAACATGATTAGCATGTAAAACAGTATTTAAATCAGAGACGCCCAATGTGCAGGCCTCCAGATGTTTGTAAGCTACAACTCCAAGCAGTCCCTGACTGCAGTGCAGGGGGTTCTAGTTTGCTAACATCTGGAGGGCCACAGGTTTCAATATACAATCCGGTGTATGCTAAATGTCCACGTGAATTTTATAATGATTCTGTAGTTTGCTTTTCCTAGAGTACATTTTCCCACACTCTGAGCATTTGAAAGGTTTCTCTCCAGTGTGAACTTTCTGATGATTGTGCAGGTGGCTCTTTTGAGAGAAGCGTTTGCCACATTCTATACATGTGAATGGTTTCTCTCCTGTGTGAATTACTTGGTGCCTAGTTAGTATACCCATCTGAGAAAAACTTTTCCCACATTCTGTACACTTAAAGGGCTTTTCCCCCGTGTGAATTATTTGATGTCTGGTAAGAAGAATTTTTTGGGCAAAGCATTTCCCACATTCTCTACAAGCAAACGGTTTCTCTCCGGTGTGAATTGTCTTGTGTCTCTGGAGGCTGCACTTTTGAGAGAAGCTTTTCCCACATTCCATACATGTGAAGGGTTTCTCCTGTGTGTGTGTCAGTTGATGTATCTGGAAATTGTGTTTCTTAGTGAAGCATTTCCCACAATAAGAACAAGTTAACGGTCTCTCCGGTTTATGATCACATTCATAGAGATGGGTGAGAAGCTCTCTGCTTCCAGAAAAGCTCTCTTCACATTTGTAACATATACACGACTTAATGCTCGCATGGTCATCCTCACTGTCTGTGACTGAATCAGAATCAGACTCTTGTTTGACTACAAATAAACCAGCAGCACATTGTGAAGTTTCACTGCTTGTCTTTAGGGGATCAGAAGAAACACTGCTTTCTGGCAAAAATGGGCTCTGATTTCTTAACCATGACTGGGATGTTTCTAAGGACCAATCGCCCCTTTTGTCATGATAAAAGTTCCCGTCAGTGAGAGCCACTGCAGGGCTTCCTATTGCATTCAAATGATGTTCATATTCTGGATCTTCTTTCTCTACCTTTACCTGTATTATTTCTAGTTCGGCACCTGGGAGTCCAGACACAGAAGACTGTCCTGTTCTAGAATTTATTATTGTCAGAGGATGTCCATAGTCTGAATATTCATTCTCCAGTTTAATATTTCTAGAGACAATTTCTACAGACACATTCCCAGTCCATGTCAAAGTATTCGGAGGATCTTCAAGTTTTGTGTCTACTGCTTCTTTCTTTATCATTATTTCTGAATCAACCTGCCAACACTCTTCATTTTTGACCATGGGCTGACCCGTTAAATGTGATTCTTTGTTCTCCTGGTTTAATTTTCTGCATACAGAGTCCAGAGATTCTCGATCAGCAAATGCCACAGTCTCACTCTTTATTGCACCAGAAACAATGTCTCCGTTCTCTACTTTCACTTGTAATCCGTCTGGCTCGGGGAAATTAGTCACAGAAAACAAATCTCTCTCGCTTTTTAATATGGGCAGACAGTCTTTACAGTCAGGTTCTTCTTTTTCCAGTTTCCCCTTTAAACCCCATGGCTCTGTCAGTGAAGAGAGCTGATCCATTGCAACATGAAGGGCTCTTCTGTGTTGGCAGATATGGAAGCCCTGTCAAGGCAGAAAGTAACATGTGATCATATGTCAGTGTTACCTGACTAGGAAAGTAAAAGGCATGTTTACCACTCAAATGTAAAATGATGTATAATTAAACCACCCCTAAAAAACCACAAAAGTTAGAAGGCTGACCGACATAACATGGCTTGCCTGTTTTGCAGCTAAATTATGTTCTCCCCCTTCCTTCTCAAAATGTGTCTGCCTCCTCTTCAAGCTCTCCAAGCTTTTTACAAGCCTGCACATGCTCAGTTAGAACATTGGGCAGCATTGTGGGTTTTTCTTACATTTGTCAGTTTTCTTACTATTGCTATTTTGGGGTTTGGGGGAGGGGTGATCTACCTATATACATTTTTTTATTTGAGGGGTGAACCTTCCCTTTAAGAGTACAAATTTATTTTCACAACACTTTCTGCTTCCTTACATGGACTGTTTGGTGTAATCCCTTACTGATAAAGCCTAAAGATCCCCTATGAACTATGGCTTTAAGGTGGCCGTACACATGCGATTATGATCATGAGTGCCAAGACATTCCACTGAAATCTGCCAGCAACATGTGGTGGGAACCTTATGGACAACGAGCTTGACGACCTCAACAACCTCAACGACCTCTCATACAAGGTACAAGGATCGGTCAGCCATGCGCCCATACACACGTCAATTGTATTGGTTCCCTCTGATTAAAGAAAATGGATATGATACTGACCAACCGACTGACAATTTCTATTTGTCCTGACCGACAAAGAACGGTGGTATCAGTAGGTGTGTGTATCTGTGTCTATGTAGGGTGCGGGGGGGTGTTTTTGCAATTATAACTATAAAACTAAATTTCAAAATAAAATCTAAATAAATATTGTACATATATTTTTATTATTGTGCATTTATTTTGTAATTTTAGGACTTTTATTCAATAATAGTGTGTTTTGTTTCTGTAATTGTGTGTGTTTGTGTCAGAGAGACACAGTGTGTAGCTAGTGTGGTCTAGGACACAGGTACAATTAATAGAGAAAGTGATTGCAAACATCAGAATGCTTTTAAACTTTCTACCTCACAAATGGCAGAACCCCTTCTCCAACTAGATATCCTGGCTGAATTCTCCTATCCTCCTCTATGCAGCTTCCCGCTCTTCCCGGTATACTCTGCAATTATGGCTGTCACCCAATGACTGCTGTTAAAGCTCAGTGAGCCTGCATCATGAAAGCTCTGGGCTTTCACAGTGTTCAGGATGAAGGGTGAGGAAAGTAATTAATACGTTATCTACATATAGAAGGTGTTTTCTATTTGTGAGTATAACGTTTTCCAGATTTTCAGAGGTGTTGTGCCTGAATATGAAATTTGAATATTGAATTGGAGATGCCCAAAAAGTCTATGCACAAAAAATGTCCATAAATATGTGGCTAAATTTCAAACAATGTAAGGAATTCCTTAACAAGAAGATAGCTCACTTCTAATATGTGTTCTGCAAGTTTGTACCAAACTTTTTGTGTCTAGCTCGAAAACTGTGGGAGGAGATACAGCCCCAAAAATAGGAAGAACACAAGAGAAGAATAGAAAAAAAACAGTAATTTGTCTCTCTGAAGACAAATTAACTATTAAAGGCGCATCAGCACTTAGGCTTCGTACACAGATGCGACTGCGGGGCCCAACCAACAACGCACGATGGTGTAGGAACGCCCATTCCAGGTGAGTATCGTTAAGTGTATGGACACTTGATTGATTATTGTTAATTATCCAACCTAGCGGATCATCAATGATGCCCGACCAGACATCCGTTTTAGTCGGCCAAGCACCCATACACTTACTTATAGTCGGCCAGAGGTCAGGCCCCATAATTACACAAGTGTACGGGTCTTTAGTCACAGAATAAACACTTAAGGATCTTTTGTGCAAGAATGCACACCTGGGGGGACAAATAAATAAAATCCTTGGCCGTTATCTACAGCATGGTGTGTGTCTTCCTGAATGCCCGGCAATTACTGCATTTATATTCAAGTATCGAGATTTCATCCTAGTTATTTTAATGTGACCGCAAGAGTGCGTATAGTCTGCAGATCACCTTGAAAGAAAATGCCCACAGCGCATTTTACAGAACCCTGCGTCCTCTGGCAGCGTGTTATTCAACCCATCCACTTCCTATTTGAAGCCTTTTTTTTCCCTTTTATTCATTATTAATGAAAACAGCTCCTCGAAATTAAGAACCCCACAAAAGATGTTAATTCTAGGAATAAGACAAAACAAACAAACTTCTCATTACAAATGTGCATTGTTCCTTTTGTTAAAATATGTAGAATGGAGATCTAGATTTCCTTATACTCAAGGTTACTTTAAAGGACAACTAAAGCCTCAGAACAACATTGAATTAGAAGGCAGATCTCCTTGTTATAATACCAGAAATCAGTGTCTCACATCTCATTTAAATATGGTTGTTGAGAAATGTAACTTTCTAACATGAGCTTCGTGTCTTTTTTTCCCAGTGTTACGGTATCACACAGTGTGGTCACTGACCATTATGTTCTTTACACATGCTCAGCAGTCCTAAGATACTGCAGGAACTTTTTACAGCTGGTCACACCCACAAGTAGCCTGTAGCCAATCCTTTTACAGGACAGAATATGCAACGGAGCATGTGATTGAGATCAGGGGTGTAGCCAGTCACTGTACATACACACAATTATTTCATCCAGTTCTTCAAGTGGTAACATTTACTGTATTAATATTTTACGGTTTATTGGTGTTTTTTTGAGGGGATATGTACAGATTCTGGAGTGTAAAAATTTGGGTTTAGTTCTCCTTTATATATGGTTTTCCTAATATATCATAATTTGCAAGGACAACATAGGAATGCTGGGAGTCGTAATTTAAAAATATCTGGAGGGCCACAAGTTGGACAGGATTTTAGCTTTTCTTTTTTTTTTTTCAAAACAATTTAGGTTGGTTGTTAAACTGAATGATTATTATAAAGGGAGATGGCAAAATGAAAAACATGACCCCAAAAAATCAGTCAAGCCTCTTTCTGGTTACTAGGAGCTTTGACCTTAGTTACTATTTAAACTATTAAAGGATAATAAAAAGAACAAATACAAAGTAAGGCATGTGCAAATGTTGCCATTCTTCATGGCAACCTGCAAAAATGGCAACATTAACACAATACAGTAAGAGAATCCTTTACAATGCACATTTATATGTTCGCATTTGTTTTCCTTTTTGTTATCTGACAAGTATGTTAATTCCATTTCCCAGTTAAAAGGATTAAGGAAAAACCAGGGCAGACAACCTCAGCTGATCTGGAATAATAAAGAATGTGAACTAATCGCCTAACAGGAAGTAAAGAATGCAAAGGACACAAAGGAAGCAAATATAACCCCCCCCCCAAAAAAAAATGCAAAACAGGAAAAAAACAATGAAATAAATAAATAAATAAATAAATAAAACCCAACCAAACAGGAAGTAAAGATTGCAAAAAAAAAAAAAAAAAAAAACAGGAAGTAAACAATGCAAAGAAAACCCAGAGGAAGTAAACAATGCAAAGGAAACCCAAACAGGAAATAAACAATGCAAAAGAAACCCAAACAGGAAATAAACAATGCAAAAGAAACTCAAACAGGAAGTAAACAATGCAAAGACAATCCAAACAGGAAGTAAACAATGCAAAGACAATTCAAACAGGAAGTAAACAATGCAAAGAAAACCATTTTCCCAACATGATAAAAGGAAGCCTTGGCAAAATGCTAAACAATTCCAGCTAATTACCATGCCCCCCATATAATATTATTATTCCTCTTACAGTGAATATGGGGTACACAGACAATGCCCCCAGGTCTGCACCAATCACCTCCTACACCAGCTCCATCCCCATCTCTCAGTCCATGTAGCACTATCATCCCCACAATGCCAAGCACGGAGGAGACGAACAAAGTGACGACGTATCTGTACGTCTGCCGCGCCGACGTAGAGAGGAGCCGGAAGTGGGGAGGTTCCGGAGGAAGATGGCGGCGGCCGTGTTTTTCGGCTGCACCTTTGTGGCCTTTGGGCCGGCGCTTTCCCTGTTCGTTCTCACTATAGCGGGAGACCCACTGAAAGTCATTATTCTGGTGGCCGGGTGAGAGCTTTATGGCTGAGTATAGGGATGTCTGTGAGCCAGGCACTGTATAGTGGGACAGAGCATCCCTATAGTGTCCTGTACACACTGGGGTGGCACAAACTACAATTCCCAGCATGCTTTAGACCAGAGTCCACGGTGGAGGCATGCTGGGAGTTGTAGTGACAAGGCTTGACATCACTGAGGGATCTCCAGCTGTCTGTGTAATGTATAAGGTTAGGGCATTTGGTTACTAAGAATTTGTATTTAAAGGCAGAATATTATACTACAGTGTTTGGAGTACAACTCCCAGCATGCTTCAGACCAGAGTCCAGGGTTGAGGCATGCTGGGAGTTGTAGTGACAAGGCTTGACATCACTGAGGGATCTCCAGCTGTCTGTGTAATGTATAAGGTTAGGGCATTTGGTTACTAAGAATTTGTATTTGAAGGCAGAATGTTATACTACAGTGTTTGGACTACAACTCCCAGCATGCTCCAAATCAGAGTCCAGGGTTGAGGCATGTTGGGAGTTGTAGTCCAAAGCCAGGATGGATGAGGGGATATTTTCTGTACAGTAGTGCTGAACTCTGTCAGGTCGGACACTGATTGTAGGGTGTCCTTGTGGTGCTATATACAGTTGGTGCTGCTTTACTGATTGGTCTGTGAATAGTGACGTCACTTTAAGAAATAGAAATGCTGATCTAGGTTGGGGTTTTGTTTTACTTTTTATCCACGGTTCATTTGTTTACGTTTTTGTTTTTTAGCTTTTCAGCAAATTTCATAAGGCAGTAAATAGATTTATTCAATAATACCCAGAAAGTGGTTAATATTGAGACATGGTAAAATGTACCTTTATTAAGAAAACAAACACCTTTTCTACCATTGTACCTTGTATGACCTATTGCATGTGGTTTATAAGTTTTAATTGGTCACAGGCTGACTGTACCTGGGGAACTTAATTATGGGTTCAGGATGCTCTGTTTCTATAAGGGCATGTACTTTGTAACCCCTGGGTAGGTCAGGGAGCTATGGTAAGTAACAGCACTTCACTATAGAGAATCCACCTGTTGACATGTAGTTCTTGGGGAAATTTCATTTTGTGCTTCACTTAGGAGAGCAACAATAAGATAAGAACAGACAGAGCTGAGGAATGTATGTACTTTTTATATCTCCATACACATCACATATGGTTGAGAACAATTCAGGATTCCAGTCCCGGTTAAGGACTTCACAGGGCATAGGATACTCCCCTGGTTGAGTCAAGTCTCAGTTCTTCCAGTGAGAGACTGTTAGCTATCATTTTTGCAGCCTTGGTTTTCATGAGAGGAAGTAATGATGTCACATGATCAACATGAGACCTGCATTCCTAATATCCACATCAGCTCGGAACAGTTTTTATAAGAAAAAAAGAGGGGGTGATGCCTTTAGTGTGAATTTAAAATCAGGGTGGATAAAAATCAATGTTTTTTTTTTTGGTTTTTTTTTTTAAATAAAAAAAAAATCAGATTTTTTTTTTAAATAGGATTTTTTTAAAAATAAAATGCTTTTTGAGGAAAATATATTACCATCCAAAGGTTGTTCCATCATGAAATAAAGATTTGTTATTTAATTATGTAGAATAAGGCTGTATATGTTTAATTGTTTTGGTAAATACATTCCATTAATCCTTTCACAATGTCATGCTCTTTCAGAGGTTTTTCTAAGATTATTGGGCAGTTTCGCTGCCTACAAGATGATATTACAGATTCTTGGTTTACTTTTGCAGTTCTCAAAACTGAATTTGACTCAGCAGAGATCACTTGCCTCTTCTTCACAGCAAAAATGTTATAACATGAACAGAGTTAAGAAAAAGACCTTAATCCTATTGTTCTACAAACCTATAAATATAGAATCAACCCTTTCAATGCTACGTTGTGAATAGAATAGAAACAATCTTTTTCTGATTGTTTGGAGTGTAATAGATCAGGATGTTTAAGCAAATAAGATATGCTGTAATGTTATTGTTTCAGTTGAATAAATCTATTTAAATTTTTATTATTCTAAAAATCTTCATCTACTTGCATATTAAAGGATAAGTACACTCTAAAGGTTCGTACACACGTGTGATCGTGGGTCCCGACCGGCGAAGCAGGATGTGTACTAACGTTCGTTTCGGCCAATAATCGGCCAATGTGTAGGGCCTTTTTAGGCCAAAACGGACAGTCGTTCGGGGATCCACCAAGTCTGTCATTTGATGATCCCCGACCGAACGTCCGTTTCGGCCAATAAAGGCCCTACACATTGGCCGATTATCGGGCAAAACAAACATTCGTACACATCCTGCGTTGCAGGTCGGGACCCGCGATCGCACGTGTGTACGAACCTTAAAATCAAATAAATTGTTTTGGAAGCTGCAGCTTTAAGGCTGGGTACACACGAATGGACTGGGGGCGGGACAACTTTCTGTCGGTCACGGCAATAGTGGCTGTGACTATCGTGCGGTCCCGTAGGGAACTGTGATTTACCGATATGTCTGATCGTCCTTTCAGCCGATCCGGACGAACGATCGACACCAAGACATTTGTCCTTTTTTTTTTTTCTAGGGCCCTTCTGAGCCCTTGTACTGTCTTTAGCTCCCCCCCCCCCCCAATTTCATGCCTCTCCTTTTCATGGTCCAAGAAAGCACGGCCCTGTTGTGCCTAGGCGCGGGCCCATTCACGTGACGTCAGCGCGCCACGCCGTGCATTCACCAATAAAAAGTAAAAGATTACGTAAAGCTGCACCTTCCAAATGCAATTTGATTTTAGAGTTTACTTATCCTTTAAAGTTATACCAGCAAGAATTATTCTTTACGTAGAAAACTATGATTTAAATCAAGCCTGACTGACTAGTGATTTAAATCAAATCCACCCTGTTTAAAATTAAAATATCTTCTATTGATGTCTTTAGAACTAGCTGCACCAGAAAAGTTTGATTGGCTCCTAATAAATAAATAATTTGTCTGTTTTCACTATACTGTTTACTTTCCATAAAACATTTATAGAAATGCGTGTTAATAATTCAGTGTGTGTGTGTTTCACATGTAAATATTATCTCTCTGGAAACTGTCAGTTAGAGAAAGTATCGCTTGTGACATGCTTAAAGGGTATCTCCACTCATACTTTCAAGGTTTAGGAATCCAGTTCTATTGAAGAACGGAGGTAAAGGAGCTGTGCCTTACCTTCTGTTCTTCAATAGAACATACAGGAGACTGGTGAGAAGTTAAGAAACTTACCCTCTCGCTCGCTCCCCCGGCGCTTAGTCTGACAGGTCCCACGGACCTTTCTTCTATGCGCATGCGTGATCTATGCGCATAGAAACAAGGTCGTCGGGACCTGTCAGACTAAGTGCCGAGCGCCGAGCGGGTACATTTCTTAACTTCTCACCAGTCCCTGTATGTTCTATTGAAGAACGGAAGGTAGGCACAGCTCATTTACCTCCCGTTCTTCATAGAACTGGATTCCTAAACCTTGAAAGTATGAGTGGAGATACCCTTTAATAACGGGTTTCTGCATTAATGGATGAAAATATCTTGTGTGCTTTTATACATATATTCTTATTTCAAGACAGCAGATTATTTTTAATTAACGTCCAAGGGTGATTTTTTTTTTTAAATACAATATTATGTATTTATTTTATTACTGGATATGACATCAATGTAGATAAACTTCAAGATATTACAAAAAAGCCCCAAATGTTTCTGTGTTTGTACTGGAGGAAAATTGTTGTCCTTCTGTGTTACTGGTTTGAGTTGTTAACCCCCATGTTCCTCTTTTCTCCCCTTTCTAGATCATTTTTCTGGCTGGTGTCTGTATTGTTTTCGTCTCTTATTTGGTTTGTGTCCGTCCAGTTAAGTAACAAGAATGACGCCAACCTTCAGTATGGATTGTTAATATTTGGAGCTGCTATTTCTGTCTTGCTTCAAGAGACGTTCAGATATGCCTACTATCGGTTACTGAAGTAAGACATTCTACGTACCATAATGCATCTGTTCTTACTGCATTGTGATTGGCTGTGATCCACATGCTGTTGCATGTGTCTATTCTGGAGGGGGTATATTTCTTTTGTTGTTTTTAGCTGTCTGTACACTTGACAATAAAGGTTTATAAACTGTTAAGAGCAGCACCAGCTTGCAGATCAGTTTTTTCAATGTAGCCAGTTGATTGGAGTCTATTAGTATAGTCTTTGAGGTTGAATAAAGACGTGTCCATCCAGCCCATCCTACTCGGCAGTACCCACATTTCCGGCCTAACTGTTGACCCATCAAGTGGATCATTCAGTTATTCGGGACTGATTATATTGTCTGTCATAGGTGGTTTTAGTGTTTAATTAAAAAAAAAAAATTAACCTCTTTCTAAGTTTAAACATGCTCTTTGCAGCATTAAAAATACATTCAACAAAGTGTTTGTAAACTCTTTTTCAAAGTTGGTTTATCTTCGACCTGCCGTCTTTGTCCCCATTTTGGTTATTGGCAGAATTTCCCTATCTCTGTTTACCCCAAAATGGTTTTCTTGTTGCAAATTGTACTTTCCCTTACAATAACTGTTGTAATACATATCAATTACCCTTTCCAGGAAGGTTGTATTGATGATATATTGTCTTTGTCCTGTGGCAGGAAAGCAGACGAAGGACTTGCTACCATCAGTGAAGATGGACGATCTCCGATTTCTATCCAACAGATGGCCTACGGTGAGCATATCTCTCTATAACATGTCCCTCATCGATTCACTAAAGGATGTTACTCATAATGAGACATTTGTACAGTGATGTTGAAGAATGATGTCATAACACAAGAGACTGTCTGATCCCCTTACCCCTATATACATTTTCAGACGTTTCCTGCTATTTATCCTCTTTACTACTGGCCAAATTCACTAACAAATGGTTCTTGACTAATTAGTCACACTTCTTCCTGTTCAGGGTTTCCCATTGCCTTCCTGTATATCACATAAAAACTAAAGGTTAAAGGGGAACGAAAGGCAAAACATTAATACTCTAGCACATGGGGCACCATGTCTGACATAAACTAAAACTTTAAAAAGAATCACCCAGGGTGTTGAATCTTTGCCCTACTATTAACTTTTGGTTTGGAATTAATTTTAGCTTTCCTAATATGATATTTTGTAATATTAGAGACTCGCTTTGAAACCCATGCCTTACATTGTCATGGCACATCTATGCTGAATTCCCCTTCTTTCCAGCATCCAGTAGCATGTGCTACAGCTGCTTTCCAAACTGGAAGTCAAGAATGCAAAGGCAAAATTGTTCCCTGTGTGCTGAAACTGTTACCCACAATATCTGTTGTATTCAATTAGATCAACTGGACTTGACGTTTAGTTCTTGAAGACGTTTCGCTAGTCATCCGACTGGCTTTCTCAATTCAGAATGACTTGTACAAGAATCTGTAGCAATTATGTACCCTTGAATATCACAGCCAGGTGTTAAGGACGTGATTGGATAGTGGCTAAGAGGTGTTATAGGAACGCCCAGAGTAAGGTGTCAAAACAGCATTGTACATGGCAGACAGTTGGTGTCGAACCCCCCCACCTATTTAGGCTTGGTTTCTTTATTTTCACATAAATGGCCTCCTTGACACCTCTCTTGAACCAGTCACATTCCTTTGCCAATGGGTTAAAGGGCATGTCCACCCCCAAAACTAAAATTTAACCCCTTACTGGCCACATCAAGTAGTTTAAAACAAACCTTACCTTACATTCCTGCTCAAAATAGTTCCCCTGCTGTGCCCCTCCAAAGTCCAGGAAACTGCTGTGTAGGAGCAGTGTGTGACTCATGCTGTGCCTGAGACTTCCTCAACCTCATCAAGGTTGAGGCATGCTCAGTGCAGCCCTCCCTGCCTCTCAGCCAATCACGGACGCGGCTGCCAGTCCCGCCCCCAGCTTTCAATTCCATGCAAGCAGAGGGCCTGAACACTGCAGCAGGGGAGAGAGGGCAGGTAAGTAAAAATCGGGCGACTTTCTAACAATTATATTAATGCAGTTGGGGCTGGGGGAGCATGCCCTACCACATATCAAAAGTTAAATTTTGGGGTGGACATGCCCTTTAACATTACAATCTTCAAAGGTATGTCCTTTATCCTTAAGATGCAGGTACATGGCTGAGTCCTGACCCGATGAATTGGCTCTTCTGTGCTGGGCCATACGTTGATGCAGTTGCTGTTTGGTCTCCCCCACATACAAATCAGAGCATTCTTCACTGCACTGCACTGCATATATGATGTCGCTTTTCTTGTGTTTAGGTATTGGGTCTTTCGGATGTACCAATTGCTGCCTCAGTGTGTTGTTCAGTTTAAATCAGACAGGGATACGGTGTTTATTGAAAATTCTTCTTAATTTCTCTGAGACCCCTGCTACATATGGGATGACCATGTTCTTTCTCCTGTCTTGCTTTTCCCCTTCACTGTTGGTATACCTGTTCTTTTCTTTCCTTCTACTTCTTTTGACAAAGGTCCAGTCTGGATATCCACAAGTTTTAAGGGCTCCTCTGAGATGTTTCATTTCTTTAGCCTTCATCTCTGTGCTAGTGGGGATGTTCTCTGCTCTGTGTTGCAGGGTTCTGATGACACCCAGCTTGTGATCTAAAGGGTGGTGGGAGTCAAACATCAAATACTGATCTGTGTGTGTTGGTTTTCTGTAAACCTCTACTTCCAGTTTACCATTTTCCTTAACTTCTACCAAGCAGTCCAAGAAAGCCAGTTTGTTGTTTTGTACCTCTTCTCTTGTAAATTTGATGTTTGGTCTACCGCATGTAATGTGTTCTGTGAAAGCTTGTACTTCCTTCTGGTGGATTTTAACCCAGGTGTCATCCACATATCTGAACCAGTGGCTGGGTGCTATGCCCTTAAAGGTATTAAGCGCCTGTTTTTCTACCTCCTCCATGTAAAGGTTGGCCACAATGGGTGAAACTGGAGATCCCATAGCACATCCATGTTTTTGCTTATAGAACATATCCCCGTATTTGAAATAGGTGGTATTCAGGCACAAGTCCAGTAAGGAACACACCTGTTCTGGGTTGAGATCAGTTCTGCTAGTAAGAGTGCTGTCTTGGCCTAGCCGTTTTCTCACCATGTCAACAGCCTCCTTGGTGGGTATACAGGTGAAGAGAGATGTCACATCATAGGACACCATAGTTTCTTCTGCACCGAGTGCTATATCTTCAATCTTGTTGGTGAAATCCTGGGAGTTCTGGATGTGATGCTTAGAACTTCCCACCAATGGTCCTAAGATGTTGGCTAGGTATTTTGCCACTTTGTATGTTACAGAGTTGATGCTGCTGACTATAGGTCTTAGTGGTGCCCCTTCCTTATGTATCTTTGGGAGTCCATATATGCATGGATGTGCCTCACCATGGTTACCCACAATATTTCCCCTTTAGCCACTTTTATATTTTACTTCATATTCTTCATAAAAAATTTTACTGTTTTTTAATCAGCTAGTCTAATTATAGTTACTATGTTATAGAAATCCCTTTGGAGCTTCATACTGTCTAATTTACTGTTTTTGTTGTTGTTTTCATAGTTTCGGGATTCTCCTTTGGGATAATAAGTGGTGTATTTTCTGTTATCAACATTCTGGCTGATTCCATTGGGCCGGGCATTGTGGGAGTCCATGGAGATTCACAGTATTACTTTCTCACTTCCGGTAAGTGACCACAGTGATCTGTAAAATGGAATCCTGGGGACTTCTGTGTGGAATTGACACAGCTCGGGTGTTGGTATGTTCATGATGTCATTGTACTAAAAGGGAGTCTGGGTAAGTTAGCTGGAACTTGTAGGAGAACTTTTCCCGTGTGGATGTTAAACTGATTCCACCCCTGTCTTTTCCCAGCATTCCTTACTATGGCAATCGTTTTCCTTCACACCTTCTGGGGAATCGTGTTTTTCGATGCCTGCGAAAAGCGCCGACCGGTGCATATTGTAGGCGTGGTCCTCACACATCTCTTGACATCTGGGCTGGTATGTATGTTACTGTTATCCGTATATATATCCCCGCACTGACCTACAAATGTACACGGTGCGAATGCCTCATTGGCCCAGATACTGTGAGATCAATTATCTTTTGTCTTTTCCTTTCTCCCCCGCAGACTTTCTTGAATCCGCGATATGAAGCCAGTCTGATCCCCATCTACATCATCACTCTCGGTATGGGAGTCTGGGCTTTTGTAGCTGCTGGCGGAAACCTTCACAACATCAGAAAATGCCTCGCGTGTAAGTAAAGCCAGATGTGGGTCTGGTCAAAATAACCGCGGTTTGACCAACCAATCGAAGTTTGGGAAGAGGAGGGGATATTTTGCTTAAACAGGATAGCGCCACCTGCAGTCATTAGTCTGTCGGATTAAATTAAAGTGGCACAACCAGTAGCTTGGGTTGACTGGTTGTGAGTGTAATTGATATTGTGTTTCTTGAGAAGCATTTTGTTTAGGGCACTGTGGTCTCCCTTAATATTTGTGTTAGGAGCTATCATCTTGGTACTAAACACTTTTACGTCTCTGATGCATCATGGGATAAATCTGAACTAACATGCTTCCCAGAATTGCAAGAGGGTAACTCCTAGAGGGTACAGCGAGACTTGGTCTGATGGGGCAGCTTGTCCCTCTGGCATGGAAAGGGTCTACTTTCCACCTCAACGCTTTTTGGCCTTAGCCTCCCATAAGCCAATTCCTGGGTGGTAGTTTAAAACGGAAACTGTTTTGTTTCTGCAGGCAGACGGAAAGAAAGTAACCAGGTTATGGTATATTCTACTCTTCAGGTGCCCGCTGATGACTGAGGCCCCTGGATCAGCTGCCGTGCAGCCGCAAACAGACATTATCCCAGAGAACACCATCCAAGTGCTCCTCTTATCCCAGAAGCCGGCTTCCGTTCCCCCTGTCCTCTACAGATGAAAGAAAAACAAAAGGACCTTTTCTTCTCGTTTCGCCTCCTTTGTCGTCGTCTACACGCCGGCGCTGGGCCAACTCAGGCTGCGTGGAGCAATCTGGAATTGCTCACACACTACTCAACCAGTACAATAGCATAACTCTTAAACACACGTGCCGTTCCTTTAAGTGGAGATCTTTAAAAACCATCCATCTTTATTTTGGTTACTGCTAGACTTCGTGTTGGTCCAGCCCAGATCATAATTCATTCTATATTTTTTGAGATTTGCCAACACAAAAAGAAGTGGCGAATTTTACTGGGCTGTGACACTAGTGGATTGTGTTTTTTTAATTATTATTAATTATATCACAAATGGGACAGTCAGATTAATGATTGCGCAGGGGTGAGACTATGACATCAAAACCTTTTTGGATCATTTTCACTCAACTCTTATTTTTTAATATATATCCCATCACCCCAAGCCCTTTCTTACACTCTTGGGGCTATATTGTGCCATCTTCTGAAACGATTCTTCTAAGATTGGCTGTTGTGCAAGTGACTCGACAATGAAACATTTTCTGATTGGTTAAGGAAACAGCTGGCTAACTCACTGTGCCAAGAATCCTAATGCTGGCACCATGTTGAGCGCAGACAGAGGTTCTGCTTCTAAAAATTTCTTATATAAGTTTTGTATGGCTTTAACATTTTTACAAACCCCAACCAACCTCCATCTCGTTTTTAACATCTCTTTCTGAAATGTGTGTAAATCTTTGAGTGACTTACATAGTTGGCTCTTTATTTCTGTTTAAAAAAAAACAAACTTTTATTTCTGATTAACATTGCTTAAGACAAACATAAGATGTTTGCTAATTTGTTAATAATAAAGTTCCTTAAAAAAATGAGACCAATTAGAAAAACACAACGTTGAATGATCCTTCATGTCTAATTCAAATTTCCATTTGTAAAAGGAAATTACTCGATAATCAAGCAAATGTCTCAATTAACCTGTTATATAAAAAGGGGTTCTGGTGTTTTTACATTGCTCTGGTCATTTCAGATAGTTACTAAGTGAGCTTTGCATGTATTTGTTGGAAAGTTAGTTGCCATATTGTCTCTGGCAAGATAGGGCAATTCATTTCTGTTAAAAAACATAAATGCCCCAATCATCTATAAAGAAGTCGATTCCTGATTCCATTTCATGAACTGTGGGATGAAATGTGGTAGTTCTATAATCCCTATCCATAAAATCTTAATTGTGCTAATCTAGTTATAATTCACCCAATCTGAAGTTTTACGTCTGACCTAACAGGCGCCTCTGCCATGCTATGCTGGCCTAAAACACGTTTTTTATTATGCATTAAAGACAGATGGACTAATGGCCTAAGCTGATTTTACTTGCGCATAATATGTAATATCAGATTGTAAAGCGTTGACACTTTCTTACATTCCTTTCCCCCCCAATAAAAATCATTTTGATTTTTTTTTTGTCTCTGCAGAAAATTATGTTATCTTATTGATTGGAGATCAGCTGTCCTTTATTTTTCTCAAATATCCAACACCACTGACTTTAAAAGGTACTTTATCCTACCGCTGTCCTCTCTTAAAGGGTATGTCCACCCTGCTCACTCGTTGTTCATTTGTCCTTAACCCCAACCGATATTTTAAGCACATTATTACATTTCTAACCATTCTAACATTGCAGAAGATCCCAAATTCCTCCCCCCACACACACACAAAGAGCTTTTAGGAACTTGATCATGAATGGGGACATTAATTATCCTTAAAGGAAAACTAAACCCAATTTTTTATACTCCAGAATCTGAAAACAACCCCCCTAAAACCCCAATAAGCTATAAAATCCCACTCCAGAACTGGATGAAGTATCATTGTGTATGTGCAGTGTCAGACCACACCTCCTGACCTCAGTCACATGCTTTCTTGCGTTATCTGTCCTGTAAAAGGATTGGCTAGAGATTATTAATGGGTGTGACCAACTATAACAAGTTTCTGCCATAGCTAAGGACTGAGCATGTGCAGAACATATACCGTATATACTCGAGTATAAACCGACCCGAGTATAAACCGAGGTACCTATTTTTACCTGAAAAAGGAGTAAAAACAATTGACTCGAGTTTAAACCAAGGGTAGAAAATATGAACACTAATGTTCAATATTTATACCATAAAAATTGCAGAATGCAGTAACCAAGTATTCTATGGAACTCCAGATGTTTGTAAACTACAAATCCCAGCATGCTTTCTGGAGTGGCAAACTCACATAATAAAATAAATCAGTTTCACAACATCATTACAGTAAATGCCTTTATTCACGGTGCCTCAACTTAGCCCAACCCCCACCCCTACACTGCACAGACTTATGGTACTAGCCCACCCCTAAACTCCCCATACATAAGATTTTCCTTACTTTAGTCTGAAGAGGGCTCACAGGCTCTGCTGCTGCTGAACCCAATCTAGTCCCACCTTGCGGAACATCCCCTCCTTCCAGTCTCTGCACTGTTGGCCGGGAAGTCCATCCTATACCGCCCATCAGCTTCTACGTGGAGCGGGTCCGCCTGAGCAATGGGGCTGCCAAGGGCATCAGTTGTCAGTCCGGTGCAGTCAGGAGGCGCTGCGTAAGTGGGACGTGCGTAACTTACGTCCCCAACGTGCCCGCGCCTAGTACCTGCGCCTCTGACTGCTCCGGGTTTCCCCTCTGCATTGCCGAATGGTCTGCTACAGGTAGGCTACCGGTACTTCTATTCTCCACTTCTCCTATTCGTATGACCCGAGTATAAACCGAGGTTTTTAGGTTTTAAAGGTATTTTTAAAACCTAAAAACCTCGGTTTATACTCGAGTATATATGGTAATGGTCGATGACCAAACTGTGTGATACTAGAATGCTGTGAAGTAAAGCACAAACCATATGTTATTTAGGTAAATTTCCCAGCACCCGTATCAAAATGAGAGGTAAGACACAGATTACTGGTTATATATCGAGGTGTTCTGCCTTCTGGTTTAGTGTTGTTCTGTTGCTTTGGTTGTCCTTTAAATATCCGGTTAAAGTACTGGATATATCAGTTGGAATTAGTGGTCAGTTTTTTGTTTTAATAGTGGACATGTCCTTTAATTTTCCCCCTCTTTTTATAACTCTAGTCCATTTCCAAGGTTGCGGGTTAATGCGACTAAGGCGAGAGGTGATTAAGTGGGCAACAGTATCCAGGGTGGAGGAGACTGTTGTGGTATTGGAAGGTAGTAAGCTCGGGGTCAGAGAAGGAGGCCGTATTGATGAGCAGTTGGAGAGGAAGGGAGAGTGAAGAGGGGTCAATGTTGTGCAAGTCTCTGTGTCTGTGGGTGTAGGAGTTTGCGTAGTGGCTGGAAATGAAGAAGTAAGATTAATTTTGAGAAGGTTATAATCGGATAGAGGAGAGTTAGAAAAGTTAGATAAGGAACATAGCCGAGTGAAGACTAGGTCAAGTGTGAGTCTCTGTGGACGACCACAGAGAGTGGTTAAGGGAGGAGGTAAGCAAGAGAGGTTTGGAGGTAGCAGAGTTGTTGATGTCAATGGGGATGTTGACAAAAATTACAGTGGGGATGTCTGTGGAAAGGAAGTGGGATAACCATGCAGAGAAACAGTCGCTAAAACTAGTGGTTGGTCCAGGAGGCCTATAGATAACGGCAATCTGTAGGTGTGTGGGAGAATAAATACGGACGGAGTGAGACTCAAAGGAAAGCTGGGACAGGGCAAGTCAAGGAGTAATGGGTTTGAAACTGCAGCGCTCGGACAGAAGAATGCAAACTCCACCGCCATGTTTGATTCCAGGCCGTGGAGTGTGGCTGAAGTGTAGGCCTCCATACGAGAGCGCAGCAGGTGAGACCATATCAGAGTGAGACAGCCATGTTTCAGTGAAGCCTAGGAAGGTAAAGGAGTTAGAAATGAAAGGTCATGTATGTGTGGGAGTTTAGTACAGAGCGTGCATTCCATAGTGCCCCAGATAAGGGAGGTGGAGAAAGGGGTGGAAGTGGGATGTTTATAATATTACCTGGGTTTAACGTATTAGAGAATGAAGAAGTGTAATGTGGGGTAGGAGACAGGGTGGGGATGGGCTGAGCATACATGGGCAGTGTGGGAGAAGGGCCAGGATTTGGGGAAATATCCCCAGATACAAGCAGGAGGAGGGAGAGTGACAGTACGTGAGAGTGGGATTTGATTTGGGAGCGTGATCTCTAAATCTACACTTGTGGTTTGCATTCATGCCAGTGGGGGGCTTCCACTCAGCAGGAATCGCCTATCAAGACAGCAGATGTGTTAACCACAGAGAGAAGGATTGATGTGGTGCTAGGCTAATGATTATGTAATTTCACCCAAACTCAATTACATATATATTATTACCCTGGGCTTGTTTGAATGGTTAATACAACATTAGTAGGCTACATTTTTTTTCCTGCTAAAACCCATCACTTTTTGTTACCACTGACCTCTGGTGTCCACCCCTTTCCTTGTTTTATGGCCAGGACATGCTCAGTGTGCTTTATCTAGGGAGAGCTGAGTTCAGCCATTTAGATACAGTGGTGAGGGGGAAATTGGGCTAGCAATACACATCTGTCGCATGTTGCAGCACGGATTCCATCCCATACACTCACCCGATGAAACTCCCACATTCTTTATGGGGACTTTCACTAGGTGCACATACACGTCTTGACCATGTTAGCTCCCTTTACTTGAAGTTACATAGTAATTGAAGGTTAAATAAAGACACACGTCCATCAAGTCCAACCTTTACACCCTCCTTTTTAATCCCACCGAGCATTTGATCCAGAGGAAGGCAAAAAAACCAGCTAAAAGGGAAAATTCCTTCCCGACTGTCACGAACTTACCTGCCGCTCCGGTCCCGCGCCGCACTGCACTTCCGGGTGGGCGGCGTCGACGTCATGACGTCACGCCGCCGACACGCCGGGCGGCGCGAAAGTTGAAAAGCCGGTGTCCTCCTGGACCCGGTGCCCGATTGTAGCATTCTGCTACCTCCCTGGCTCCTGTACTTACCTACCTTGGATCCTGCTCCTTATACTTACCTTGCCTGCATCCAATACTTACCTTGCCTGTATCCAGTACCTACCTTGCCTGTTTCCAGTGTCTCACCTTGCCTGCATCCAGTTACTTACCTTGCCAGCATTCAGCCTTCCGTTCCCAGCAGCACCTTTGGTCCAGCCTACAGTACCCAGCAGCACCATTGTTCCAGCAGTCAGCCTACAGTTCCCAACAGCACCATTGTTCCAGTAATCAGCCTACAGTACCCAGCCGAACCTTGTTCCAGTATCCAGCCTACATTTCCCAGCAGCCTCTGTATCCTGCACCTTCTGGACTGTCAGCCTCCTCCTAAAAGCGTACTGTGAGTACCCGGCCGTCCGGCCATTTATTACAGTACAATCGGGCCATGGAAACGCCTGAGGGGGCTATGGCAGAATTGAGTAAAACTCTCCAGGCTTTGTCCAAACGCATGGACCTGTTTGAACACCATCAGGGCCAGTTGGCCCAGTTTGTGGATACCCTTGCTGTCCGGCTACCCCCAGCTGCTGCCTCTGCTCCGGGTTCTACGCTACCCCCTTCAACGTCCGGATCCGGTGATCCATCTCTTCGGAGAGAGCCCCGCATACCTCCACCCTCACGGTTTGATGGTGATGCCCAAGCCTGCCGTGGATTCATTAATCAGTGCCGAATCCAATTCGAACTTCAACCATCGCATTTTGCATCGGATCGCGCTAAGGTTGGGTACATCATCGCCTTGTTGGAGGGCAATGCGCTGGCCTGGGCTTCTCCCCTATGGGAAAAAGACGATCCTCTAGTCTATAATGTTACTGACTTCCTTAGTATGTTCCGCAAGGTCTTCGATGCTCCAGGAAGAACCTCTGCTGCCTCCTCCCGTTTGATGCAGCTCCGCCAAGGGTCTCGTTCTGTGGGTCAATATGCTATTGAATTTCGTACCCTTGCTGCAGAGACTTCTTGGAACAATGAGGCACTTACTGCAGCCTTTTGGCAGGGACTCTCTGACCGCCTCAAGGACGAATTAGTATCCAGGGAATTACCTGTCCCATTGGAGGACTTGGTTACATTATGCATCCAGATCGATACCCGCTTCCGTGAACGGCAGGCAGAAAGGTCTGCAGCCCGTTCCAGCCTTCCTAAGATCTTTCCTAGGCCTGCTCCGACCTTTCCGCAAGCCATATCTTCAGGTGAAGAGCCGATGCAAATTGGCGGCACTCATCTATCCCCCGAGGAAAAGTCACGCAGACGTACCAATGGACTTTGTCTCTATTGTGCTGGGCAAGGACACTTTGTAAAAAATTGTCCCCAGAAGTCGGGAAACTTCAGGACCTAGAAGTTAAGGAGGAGCTCCTTCTAGGTAACGTTAAGTCTCCTGCCAAATTTGAACCATTAAAACTCTTTCTGCCAGCTACTATCACTTGTAATGGTAAAACTTTTTCCTCCCAGGCCTTTGTCGATTCTGGTGCCGCTGGAAATTTCATTGACTCTACCTATGCAGCACAATTGGGGCTTCCTCTCCTTCACTTGCAGCAACCTCTTCGAGTTCTGGCTATTGACAATAATCCGTTGGCTTCAGAATTCATCTCCAAATCTACCTACGAAGTCCTATTCCGCATTGGCATATTTCACCAGGAAAGTTTATCTTTTCTTGTCATCCAAAGCCCTTCTGCTCCCCTAATTCTCGGACTCCCATGGCTCAGATTACACAACCCCGTTATTGATTGGTCTCACAATGAACTCAAGTCTTGGAGCCCCTTCTGTTTCAAAAATTGCCTTTCTACTCATTGCACTACCATTACCTGTGAAAATAAATCTGAGAAAAACCTCCCTGAGTGTTATCATGATTTTTCTGATGTGTTTTGTAAAAAGCGAGCTGAGAAGCTACCACCGCACCGTTCCTACGATTGCCCCATCGATCTTCTTTCTGGTACTATGCCTCCTCGGGGACGCACATACCCACTGTCTCCCTCAGAAACTCTAGCCATGAAAGAGTACATTACTGAACATTTGTCTAGGGGGTTCATACGACCTTCCACTTCCCCTGCTGGAGCTGGGTTCTTTTTTGTTGAAAAAAAAGACGGCGGGTTACGACCCTGCATCGACTACCGTGGATTAAATAAAATCACAATAAAGAATCGGTACCCGCTCCCTCTCATCTCTGAACTGTTTGACCAGATAAAAGGAGCTAAAATATTTACCAAACTGGATTTACGGGGGGCATACAATTTGATCCGTATACGCAAAGGTGACGAGTGGAAGACCGCCTTTAACACCAGGGACGGTCACTACGAGTATCTCGTAATGCCCTTTGGCCTTTGTAATGCTCCAGCGGTGTTCCAAGAATTTGTAAATGACATCTTCCGGGATATGTTGGGAATCTCTGTAGTAGTATATCTAGATGACATTTTAATCTTTTCTCATGATTTGCCCTCACACCGCCTCCATGTTAAACAGGTGTTACTACGTCTGAGAGAGAATAGCCTATATGCTAAATTGGAAAAATGTCTGTTTGAGTGTTCACAAGTACCCTTCCTAGGCTACATCGTATCTGCGTAAGGGTTCCAGATGGATCCTGTTAAAGTTTCAGCCGTCCAAGATTGGTCTCTTCCTATGGGAACCAAAGCTATTCAAAGGTTCATTGGGTTTGCCAATTACTACAGACAATTCATTCAAGGGTTCTCGTCTATAATTTCTCCAATATTAGCCCTCATCAGTAAAGGTGGTAAGCCTCATTCATGGACCCCTGCAGCCCTCGAGGCCTTCAAACGACTCAAGGAAGCCTTTGCTGTTGCACCAGTTCTAGTACATCCAGATCCTAGTCTTCCCTTCTTCATCGAAGTTGATGCATCAGACTTGGGCGCTGGAGCCGTCCTTTCCCAGAGGCAGGGCACTAAAAGGAAACTCCATCCGTGTGCATATTTTTCCAAGAAGTTTCTACCCAACGAACGGAATTATGACGTTGGGAATAGGGAACTTCTTGCTATCAAACTGGCCCTCGAGGAGTGGCGTCATCTATTAGAAGGCACCTCTGTACCTATCACCATCCTTACCGACCATAAGAACCTTGAATACATCCAGAATCTCAAAAGGTTAAATCCCCGTCAAGCACGGTGGTCTTTATTCTTTTCCCGATTCAACTTTGTTATCACTTACCAACCTGGTTCCAAAAACAAAAAAGCTGATGCCCTTTCCAGATCATTTGTTGCTTCCGACTGTACTAATCAAGATAAGGGCTCTGTTATCCCAACCACTAGAATCTTGGCCTCTATATCCCCTCAACTTTGTTCCAAGATTCAAGCCGCACAAGATTCTGCTCCGTCCGACACACCTTCTGGCAAAAGCTTTGTTCCTGTTTCTCTTCGGAAAACTATCCTTCTGCATACTCACTGTTCCAAGCAAGCTGGGCATCCCGGTGTTAACAAAACGTTTAATATTATTGCCCGTTCCCTTTGGTGGCCCAAAATGAGAAAAGATATTAAAGACTTTATTCAAGTGTGTACTAGCTGTGCTCAATCCAAATCTTCTAGAACCCTCCCCTGTGGTCTTCTTCAACCCCTCCCCATTCCGTCCAGACCTTGGACCCATCTATCCATGGACTTTATTGTGGAACTTCCGCCTTCCAAGAGAAACACGGTTATATGGGTGACTGTAGACCGCTTCAGCAAAATGGCCCATTTTGTACCCCTCCCTAAACTACCATCTTCAACAGAGTTAGCTCAACTATTTATTTCACATATCTTCCGCTTTCATGGACTCCCTTCTGAAATAGTATCTGACAGAGGTACTCAATTTGTTTCCAAATTCTGGAGAGCACTTTGTAAGTCCATGAACATCAAGTTACAATTTTCTTCGGCTTACCACCCACAGTCCAACGGGGCTACTGAACGCACTAACCAGTCTTTGGAACAATATCTTCGTTGTTACATTTCCTATACCCAGGATGATTGGGCTGACCTTCTGCCTTGGGCTGAGTTTGCCCATAACAATTCACCTCATGCTTCTACTGGGAAATCTCCTTTTTTGTGTGTCTTTGGGACTAATCCTAGATGTTTTCCGCAAGATGTTCTTTCACACAAGTACCGCTGCCAATGACTCTGCGGCCCAGATGACCGCTATCTGGCATGCTACGGAAATCAGCCTTCAGAAATCTGCTTTGGTGCAAAAAACTGCAGCAGATAGGAGACGTAGAGAACCCCCAGCGTATTCTGTCGGAGATAAAGTATGGCTCTCTTCTGCTCATATTAACTACGGGTTCCTTCCTCAAAATGGGACCCAAATTTATTGGTCCTTTTTCTATCCTGGAATTAGTCGGCCCAGTGGTGTTCGCCTTCAACTCCTTCCAGCTATGCGGATTCCTAACGTGTTTCATATTTCTCTCATCAAACCAGTATGTTCTAATCAGTATTCCACATCCTTACTACCTCCCGTTCCGATTTCCGTTGATGGTCAGCAGGAGTTTGAGGTCGAGAAGATCTTGGACTCTAGATTCTGGAGGAGGTCTCTGCAGTATTTGGTCCACTGGAAAGGTTTTGGTCCGGAAGAAAGAGCTTGGATTAAGCACTCTGATTTGCACGCTCCTCGTCTAGTTAAAGCTTTCCACAGGAGTTTTCCAGGGAAACCTGGCCCGTTGGGTCCTGTGGCCCCCCGTAAGGGGGGGGGGTACTGTCACGAACTTACCTGCCGCTCCGGTCCCGCGCCGCACTGCACTTCCGGGTGGGCGGCGTCGACGTCATGACGTCACGCCGCCGACACGCCGGGCGGCGCGAAAGTTGAAAAGCCGGTGTCCTCCTGGACCCGGTGCCCGATTGTAGCATTCTGCTACCTCCCTGGCTCCTGTACTTACCTACCTTGGATCCTGCTCCTTATACTTACCTTGCCTGCATCCAATACTTACCTTGCCTGTATCCAGTACCTACCTTGCCTGTTTCCAGTGTCTCACCTTGCCTGCATCCAGTTACTTACCTTGCCAGCATTCAGCCTTCCGTTCCCAGCAGCACCTTTGGTCCAGTCTACAGTACCCAGCAGCACCATTGTTCCAGCAGTCAGCCTACAGTTCCCAACAGCACCATTGTTCCAGCATACAACCTTCAGTTCCCAGCAGCACCTTTGGTCCAGCCTACAGTACCCAGCAGCACCATTGTTCCAGCAGTCAGCCTACAGTTCCCAACAGCACCATTGTTCCAGTAATCAGCCTACAGTACCCAGCCGAACCTTGTTCCAGTATCCAGCCTACATTTCCCAGCAGCCTCTGTATCCTGCACCTTCCGGACTGTCAGCCTCCTCCTAAAAGCGTACTGTGAGTCCCCGGCCCGTCGCCTTTATTACATACACTTACAACCGACCCGGCAAAAGGACTGTTGCAGGATCTTATCCTTGACTTTGTCTCCAGAGATCATCTTATTAGTAGTAGTCAGCATGGATTTATGGGATATAGATCCTGCCAGACAAATTTAATTGGTTTTCATGAATAAGTGAGTAAGAAGTTAGATTCAGGCACAGCAGTGGATGTGGTATATTTAGATTTTGTGAAAGCTTTTGATACTGTGCCACATAGGCAACTAATGTATTATCTGAGGATTGTTGGCCTTGAAGAAAACATTTGTTCATGGATAGAGAATTGGTTATTGGGTCGCAAACAGAGATTGGTGGTTAATGGAGCTACATCTATGTGGGTAAAGTTCTAAGTGGGGCCACTTCTTTCTAATCTGTTTATAAATGACTTAGAAGGGGCATTGAGAGCAAGGTCTCTGTCTTTGCTGATGACACTAAACTATGCAGAGCTTTGGAAACTTCAACTCGCGTTGACCAAGTGGATGTTGGAGATTTGGAAATCTCATGGGCGCAGTGCTAAAATGTCATTACAGTGGAGGAGGAAGACCGCAAGATTCCAGCACTAAACGTAGGGCATGGAAGGGCAGAAGGGTAAAACAAAAACATCACCTTTGTATTTAAAGCCACAGCTATCCATTCATATAAAGTTGTTTTTACAGTGTACATGCCCTTTAAGGGGCTATAGACTGTTAGTCTGCTGCAATAGTTAGAAATCTGCCGTTCTTTTAATGTCCAATCAGTCAGATTGACCAAATTTGCCTAAAAATCATGTTGGAAATGGTTGCTGATGTTTTGGCCTGATCAACCAAAATATCTGTTACGTTGGTCATTCAGGCTGAATTATAGACCTGTGTATGTGTTGGCTTAACCATTAATGTAATGAGATTGTTATAAACAATCATTCTCAGTAATCTATAACCAAGATTACTGAGAATCTTACCACACACACACACACACATGTTCTTCATGTTAATTAGGATGCATTGTTCTTCTTTTTACATTAGGTGGCACACTCACTTTATAATTGTAATAAAATTATTCTTTTGATTGATAAAACAATAAAAAGCACAGTCCTTATATCTGGATAACTAAATACTTTTAAGGCAAGTTTTCAATATATGTATGGTTGATCTTAAATAAATATGTATCCTTTATTGTGGTTATCTTATCGCCTTTAGTTGACCACAGTAGCCCAGAGCTATGAATGGCCATAAAGATTGTTCGTTGCAAGAAAAGGTAAGGAATATGGCAAAACGTTTTGCTAAATATACATGAGAAATTTGCAATTAACGTCCCCCCTTAAAATGATAAATGATACGTGTTCTGTTACCCAACAATTTGTTACCAATAAACTTTGGCTAACCCATTGTAAAATTCAACAATAACAGCCTTTTTCTTTTTACACACAAATCACATTTTATTGTGAGCTCTAAAAACATGTCTATCACAGCATGTAACAATCACAGCATTAAGAAATATAAAAATATCTTCATATACATTTTACAGCAGCAAGTGTCCATGGAACTAAAATGTCCAGCATGCCCAAGATAAAAGAAATCCAGAGGATTGTTGAGACTTGTAGTTCAGTTGCAGCTCTTGGGGCTTGTGTGCAGTTTCACAGCTATGTTTGTATAAGATACTTATTGATGAATGGAGATGAGCTACCACCTTTTGTTCCACTAAGGGCTAGGCCACACCAGTGCATTGCTGGGCGCTAGCCATGCCTTAATCATAGCGCGTGCAACCGCATTTTTTGTGCAATTGCATGTCCTCTGATTGCGTGACATTGCGCGACGGCAGTGCACAGCAAGTTTCCCGGAGCGATCGGACGTGCTCTAGCATGGCCTAACCCATAATCATTTTGAAACATTAGCAGAACTTATAGAAAAAGTCCTATACCAACAGTGGTGACAATTGAATATACGCTTTTATTTTTCTATAACAATGTCATTACGGGTGCAAACCTCTTTATATACTTTACTTCCTGTTCCTGTCCTGTTGCACAGCAGAATACCACTGTATTGAAGTTTATGGGCTAGTTCATCAGCATTTCAAAATCCAAATATGTTTGAAAGCAGACACAATAAAGAAGTTTACACTATGCATAAGATTTGTCACCATATGAAGTAAAGGATGGCGCCAAGAACTTGCAGGGTTATTCAATTAAAGAAATATAAAAAATTTAATTCTTATTTTCCCCAACCAATCAGATGTTAGCTTGGTTGGGGCAAAATTAGCACCATTTTAAACTATCAGAACGTTTATTGAATCTCGCTGTTTTTTTTTTAAACTATTTCCTAGATACCCAGTAAAATCTGCAGTTACTGCCTCCTCCCCTCGCTCAGTGATCTTGGACATGCTCAGTATGATTCACTCAGGATGAGAGGGAGAAGAATTCTCCAATTCAGCTACTTTGTTTCTCTCTGGGTTCTAAAAGCAGACAAGATTGAAAAAGTAAATGGCACAGTTATAAATAAACAAGGAGATTCAATAAATCGTGTAAAATGGTGCTAATTTTGCCCCAACCAATCAGATCTTATTTAACATTTGAAAACTAACATCTGATTGGTTGGGGCAAAATTAACACCATTTTAAACGATAAGAACTTTTATTGAATAACCCTGGAAATCTGCTGGATATTGATGGCTACATCTGTGTCAGATATTTGACAACCTGTAGTAACACTGTCTGCTTTACTGGTGTAATAAGGAAATGCGTACATTGGTAACAAGGGTGAAATATTTAGGCCAAAGCCACACTGGAACGGACAGTAACGCTTGTGTAACGCTGCTGTCTGGTGATCACATTTGCTCCAAAACCAGAATGCAACAAAGCACAATAAGGCCACTCACATTGCAATGCACTGCCATGCGTTTCTCACGCCTTAACAAATCGCAAAACACGATCATAACAGTGTGAAAATCGCACTAGTGTGGCCTCTTTTTATACTAAAGGAATGAATTCCCTTTTGTAAGCAATGCTGGCTTTATCCAATGAGGGATCTGGGCATATTGTAGTAAGGCACTGTAGTAAGATTTGTTTTGAACATTGGGTGGCGCTGTTACATCAAAGGATACAGCTAATGCCTTCAGGAAGCAAAAACATGGCAACTCTCGTACCATTGCCGTCGGGCGATGCACATATATATATTGTTATTGCAACTACTTACACTTTCCTTTATTAATTGCAGTCAAGTAGATATAACATGTCTCCCCCCCAGTGTAATACAACAATAATCAGAATATACAGAGGTAGTAAAACTACAATGGTATTAAATAATTATCACTATTGTAAAGGCAGCATGGTGGTTTATGGACTATACAAGACAACCAACCCCACCCACCACCCAACCTAACCAACCACTAACCCCAACCAACCCCACCCCACCGAACCAAACAATAACCCTAACCCCCCCCAACCCCCCCCCCCCCACCCACTATCTCCTAACCTAACCCCACCCAACCCAACGCAACCACCTCTAACCGCGAACCCTCCAAACCCCCCCCCCCCCCCCCCCCATAGAGTTCGATTCCAACCTTAAAGGGTCCACTTATAATTCTCCGCTGTATATTCGATAAAAAAGAAAGGGAGCTTGATTGTTTTAGCTGATGCAGTCTCCATACTATACTATGGAATAGGGCCATTGCATTTTGAATGTTCACCCCCCAGCACTAATATCTATAATTACCTTCCCCTACCTCATTGTCTTAATGGTCCTCGCCTCTTCTGCAAGCTCAGTTTGCCCATAGAAAGCTCACGCAACTGCAGAAAAAAAGTGACAGTTTGCAAGTCATTGGCCACGATGTCACAGCTGTGACCAATGACGGCAAGCAGGAAGAAACTTTACCGCGGTGAAGAAAAGTAAGTATATGGCGCTTCAGGGACCACAGAGAATTAAGTTACTATAATGATCTCAGAGTTTAGGGGGTGGGGAAGGTAAGGATAGATTTAAAGGGTTGGGGTGGACAGCCCCTTTAAGTAAATCAGTAGAGAATTAATATTCCAGGGGTTATAAAAATTATTATGCTAAGATCTTCCTACAAAAAGTTCTTCCCTTTAATACTAAAGGCCATGAGCTGCCTAGTGTCTAGCTGCTTATAAATCTACCAGAGGTTTAACTAGTCAGACCCAATGGGTGAGTTATACGTACCGGGTAGCTACAAGTGGACCATTGTGAATCATCTGCAGGTGACAATGTGATACATATCAATGTTTGTAGCAATGAGATAGGATGTATATAATAATATCTCATTATTTAACACAATCCAACGGGTTAGATGATATGTCAAAACCACTGAGGAATTACTGTAACTTGTACAGGGCACCAAGGGAATAACCCAGAACATTGAGGTTCCAACTGGGGATTTAGAACCTCAGCTTCTTGCAGACAAAGCCTGGAACGTATACATAACCCATTCCAGTAAAAGTCATTTTCACATTTTTTTGAGTCACAGATCCGGATATTTGTACAGATTCCAGCTCCCGTCTTTTCTGTTACATTGTCTTCACCTCTGTGGGTGTCGATTGCAAGTCCTGAACTTTATTCTCCTGTTTTGTCCCTGTCGTCTCTTTCCTGTAAAAAAAAACAAAAAAAAAAACAATTCATTTCTGATCCAAAGTGCAATGGATAGTTATAGGCAATGATGCGTGCTTCCATTCATGACAACGTGCAGTCCCAGAGTACCACGTGGAGTCGATATTTTGCGCCAATGACAAGATCATAAAGTAGAATAACGATTCTGTGCAGTAGTTTACATCTGTGCCACAGGAGCAACATTAAAAAATTGCAATACTGTGCCTTTATAAATACAGGACAGATATCACAGTGGGTTCAACCGGAGACTAATAAGCCATTAGGAGCATTTACTGGTCATAGCAAACACCCACAACCTAATCTACACTAGTAAGTTGAGAGAAGGGACAAAACTACCTGTATTTACAGGGGTGCCCCTACCATGAAGCAAACTGAAAAATTTGCTCAGGGCACACCCCTGCACTTAAAAGGCGGCAGTTACAAAAAAAATCCTCCTTCCTGCAATACTGTATTTCAGAACCAGTCCACCAATCAGTGTTAAGTCAGCCCTCCAGTCCGCGTTAGTCAGCTCACCACACCCACCTCCACAAGCCATGCCTATGTTCCCTGATGAAGCCACGCCCACTTATTGTGCCACAACCCATCTGCCCATGGGCAACATTTGAAAGTTGTTTCAGGTGTCAAAAACCCTAGGAACACCCCTGTGTATCTACACATAGACCTGCACCCAGGGCACTATGGACCACATACTGGGTGATGTTTACACATAGACCTGCCATCTGGCAATACTTGGTTAAGGTCATCATACACCTGGCTGATGTTACTTCTATTTAAAGTGTGAGGTGACCTGAATGTCAGATCGATAGTAACATCCGGTCGAGACGCTGGTTCTCACCTTCTGTCACCTTCCTGCAACATTGCCAGCCTGGCCCATTCATTGTGAAATTGGAACATCAGGCCAGGTGGTACTTATTACGTTGTAAGAATGTTCTAGTGCACAACCTACCTCGTCTTCCTGTGAATGAAATAGATGATGCAGGCGATGCCAATGATTCCCAGGAATGTTCCGAAGATGATGGCGAGAATGTTCCCAACGTTACCTACAAGGAAGGAGACAGAGGGTTAGTGGGTGAACTCAATGGATGTCGGTTATTGTTATTTCTCACAGCAGTGTGGGGGCCTGGGTTAGATGGGGGGCCTGGTTATCAGATGTTAATGTTAGTTAGACTGACAGATTCTTAGACAGACAGACGACAAATAATTTCACTTAGATCCTGGTGACAGTTATTGTAGGTTCCTACCTGTAGAGAGAGTCGGGTCTGGAAAAGAAATGTAAAAAAAAAAAAATCAATTTTACAAATTAATTAAAATCTAAAAATTGATTTGCGGTTGTATCCAATAAAGGGGAAGTACTGATGAGTTAAATATCATTTTAATCCAATCATTGTGTTTTATTGTGCTTATTGTCCTCTCTATACACACCACATCCAGGTGCATACATACCTCACCCAGGTGCATACATACCTCACCCAGGGGCACACAAACCTCACCCAGGTGCATACATACCTCACCCAGATGTATATATACCTCACCCAGATGTATACATACCTCACCCAGGTGCATACATACCTCACCCAGGTGCATACATACCTCACCCCAGGTGGCAGTACATACTCACCAGGTGCATACATACCTCACCCATATATCACAGCCAGGTGTGGTGTTAAGGGCGTGATTAGATAGTGGCTAAGAGGTGTTATAGGAACGCCCAGAGTAAGGTGTCAAAACAGCATTGTACATGGCAGACCGATGGTGTCGAAACCCCCCCCCCCCACCTCTATTTAGGCTTGGTTTCTTTATTTTCACATAAAGGCCTCTTAACACCTCTCTTGAACCAGTCACGTTCCTTTGCCAATATGTTAACATTACAATCTTCAAAGGTATGTCCTTTATCCTTAAGATGCAGGTACACGGCTGAGTCCTGACCCGAGGAATTGGCTCTTCTGTGCTGGGCCATACGTTGATGCAGTTGCTGTTTGGTCTCCCCCACATACAAATCAGAGCATTCTTCACTGCACTGCACTGCATATATGATGTCGCTTTTCTTGTGTTTTGGTATTGGGTCTTTCGGATGTACCAATTGCTGCCTCAGCGTGTTGCTCGGTCTAAAGCAGACAGGGATACGGTGTTTTTTTGAAAACTCTTAATTTCTCGGAGACCCCTGCTACATATGGGATGATCATGTTCTTTCTCCAGTCCTGCTTTTCCCCTTCACTGTTTGTATTCGTGTTCTTTTCTTTCCTTCTACTTCTTTTGACAAAGGCCCAGTCTGGATATCCACAAGTTTTAAGGGCTCCTCTGAGATGTTTCATTTCTTTAACCTTCGCCTCTGTGCTAGTGGGGATGTTCTCAGCTCTGTGTGTATACATACCTCACCCAGGTGCATACATACTTCACCCAAGTGCATACATACCTCACCCAGGTGCATACATACTTCACCCAGGTGCATACATACTTCACCCAAGTGCATACATACCTCACCCAGGTGTATACATACCTTACCCAGGTGTATACATACCTCACCCAGGTGCATACATACTTCACCCAGGTGCATACATACTTCACCCAAGTGCATACATACCTCACCCAGGTGTATACATACCTTACCCAGGTGCATACATACAGTCTCAAGGGGATTTACAAAGTTTTAGCATGACTTTAAGACAGGAATTGAGTCAGTTTCGTGGGTTTTGGAAAAGTCCCCAATGTAGCTGCCACAAGCCACTTCATCTCATAGTCTGTTGCAGATTGGTGTGATATAATGGCAGCAAATAATGTGAGTTAATAGGGTGCAAGGGTTAAATCTAACCTGAGCTGTTGTATGTGGCCCCTGGATGTGTAGATATCTGGGATTGGTAGAACATGGGCTTTGGAATTTGGTCAGATGTAAACACGTTTTGGATTTCCCCATTACTTACGTATATGGAAGGAGGAGTACACGGTCCTGCTGTTGACAGACTGTGTCTCCCGGACATTGTTTTGAAGTCCTACAGGAGCTGCATTTGTCGCTGTGGAGTACAAAGTTGTCTGCAGTTTCTCTAACTGGGGATACAATAAGGAGAATAAAAGACATTTATAGGGATCCAGTACCTTGAATACTGCCTTCTTCCTCCTTATAGGGCATGTTCGCCCACAACAAACTACTAACCACCCAACAACCTCTTGCATTGTGTAGATTAGAAAAAACACAAAGCGATTAACAGTGATAGGGAATCATCCTGTATTCAAATATGTTTGGTTGACTTTATCGGACACATTTAAGGTTAAAAACCTTGCTCAGGGTGTGGCGTCTCTGTACAATATAACCCTATATCGGGAGTGGACCACCATAGAGATGAAAAAATAGAAAAAACCTTGCTCAGGGTGTGGCGTCTCTGTACAATATAACCCTATATCGGGAGTGCACCACCATAGAGACCTATTAAGAGGGGAACGACTTACTCCAGGCGTCACTCCCCCTAGTGGTGTAATAACTCATTACTATATGACTGGTAGGGATCTCTGTCTTTAAGAAGAAAATACTTTGGCTCCCTTCATACTCTCTGTGCCCCAGCAGTTCAGTCGCATATATGCCAATATGCACGATGTGCCTGCTTTACAGCTGTGCAAGTTCACATAGGGCTTAGAAAGGCAACATTGTGCAGTGAGGGGCTTCGAGGTAAATATCTTCTTTCAGGATCACTAGGGAGAAAAGTAAGTACTGTGAAAATAGTAAAGATCTTGCCATCTTTGGTGTATTGGCCGAATAGGATCAATCAAAATGGCAAAATTTCCATCTACATGTGATTGCCACATGTATGGGGGTCAGTCAGGTTAGTGTACGCAGTTTATTGCAGACAGATTCCATTAATTCGTCTCCATTATAGGTGCATGTGGATGGAGGCCGTAACTGCCCCATTAACCAGTTTTTAACATTTTACACTTTTGACAGTTTTACCTTCTACTAAACAAACTTTCTACTGACCTGAGACTTTGAGATGGTCACTGGGTGGGAGAACACAGTCCACATCACGCTCTGGTAACAGGGAGGGGTTGTCAGGGATCCCTGGTATCGAAAATACTGTTCCATATTCTCTGGTAGTAGGTAATGGACGTTGAAGGCCGGGACATTCATAGTTTGCCCTACGACAAAAACCTCAGACAATAAGTGTCTCTCAAAATGGAAACTTTCTCAGAGACATCCAGCAACAGAGAATTCTAGGTTTGGGAGCCCATCCTGGTGGATATTTGGAACTATTGTGTATCCTGGATCTATCCATACCTGTTTTTACATCCAGCAACAGAGACTTCTAGGTTTAGGAGCCCATCCTGGTGGGTATTTGGAACTATTGTGTATCCTGGATCTATCCATACCTGTTTTTACATCCAGCAACAGAGATTTATAGGTTTAGGAGCCCATCCTGGTGGGTATTTGGAACTATTGTGTATCCTGGATCTATCCATACCTGTTTTTACATCCAGCAGCAGAGACTTCTAGGTTTAGGAGCCCATCCTGGTGGGTATTTGGAACTATTGTGTATCCTGGATCTAGCCATACCTGTTTTTACATCCAGCAACAGAGAATTCTAGGTTTGGGAGCCCATCCTGGTGGGTATTTGGAACTATTGTGTATCCTGGATCTAGCCATACCTGTTTTTACATCCAGCAATATGGCCGCCCTCTAACTGTTTTTAGCAATTTACCAAACAATCCTTATGTATACTGTCTCATAGAACAATATTCATTTTATTGTCCTACAAATTCCAGTCAAATTGATGCTTTATTGTTATGAGACACAATAACATTGATTCTGTTTTAATAAAATACAGGTTTTACCTTTAGTAATTAGTAATCCATTAATTAGATTATATCAATAAAATGATTTTAAAAATAAAATCTAAATTTCACAATGTTGTTTTGAATTTGGATGCGCAGGACCTAGCTCTAGATATCAGTTTCCACTTTAATTGGAAATACTTGTCTTCACTCAGTCTAATTTAATAATGTTGGATTGAAGGGAAACTTCAATCGGCTTATACAGCTTTACAACAGGATTACAGAGGCGCTGGTTTAGGGGCTTGTTAACTGGAGACGGATGGGAGGTGGGAAATGTCTTTGTTAAATGTGGGAATGAGTGAATTTTATTTACCTGCGTATCTGATATTGTCCAGGTAACGTAGAATGTTCCCATAGGCTGGATTGTCCGTAGCTCCGATCTGATCAAACACAAGGAAGATATTTAACATTATTAGGGGCTTAAGCAACATTAACATCAGGTTAAAGGTCAACAAGGCTTTGGTTGTAGTGGGAAATAAGGTGACTGTAAAGGTTCCTACACACGTCCCGACCCGCGCCGCACAATGTGTATGAACGTTCGTTTCGGCTGATACACCCTTTTGGACCCTTTATTGGCCGATACAGCTGAGGGATCGTTGCCCTACCAACCCGGCGGATCTCTGGAATCATTAGCTTATGCCGGCTATGCTCCTAAATGTGTCATGGAATCTAAGGGGCAGTGTGTTTTTACAGCTATATATGGCCACCCCCCCTTCACCAATTTAGTGAGCTAGTTATGAGCTTGAGCATGCTCAGAGAAAGCTACTAGGGGATTAGCATTTAGTCATTTAGTCAATCTGTCAAATCCATAAATGACAGTTTCTAACTGGAAGAGCCAGGAAGCAGAAACACGGGCAACAGGACATTGTGCAGTATTTCAGATTACATTTATATCTTTCAGCTTTGTAACTATTGCAGCTTGTGTGGTGACTTACCTGTATGTATAATTTTTGATTTGAGGACTGGACTTGCCATTTTAACTTAATGTGGGTGGATGGAAGTGATATAGACCAGGCAGGGGACTTAGCATTCTGGGATATGTAGTCTGTGGAGCTGATCACCCATTTACTGAGCAGAGCAAATGTGCATGTTCCCATAACTCACCTCAATAAATATCCCCAGGACTGCCAACCCGTCTGGCTTATTCATGGCTTCATTAATATCTGTGTATTTGTCTGAATTGTAATGAACTATGTGAACCTGAAATAAAAACAACAAAGAGTTAAATTCACTATTCAGACGTATGACAAAACTGTTGTTTTTTTTAACCCTAAAATTGTCACACAATTTAAATGGAAGGACAGACACACTTTCTGTATAATGAAAATGATAAATTATGGTGTCGTGATGATGTCATTGCCTGCGTGATGTCAGTGTCCCTTTTTTCACAGTGATAAAAAGCTTTATTTTCTCCAGCATGTTTATATTGCACGGTAAGTAACATAAACATGGCCGATACTGATTTTTTTTTTTACCTCCAAAAAAAGAACAGCGCTGTATCAATAATTACATTTCCTTTTTATTATTGTGTCACAGCTGTCCAAACATCATCCCTTTTGGAAGTACCACTCCCTGCTGTTATTTATAGTTCAACATCATTGGCTGCCAGTTGGACACCCCTTGTGGTGGAAATTGTTCCTGCATATTATAAACTTTTTTTTTTTTTTTTTTTAAAGAGCTACTAAAGTTTTTATCAAATAAATTTTGGACCCGGGACACCTTAATGCTGTGTGTGAAGGTTAAGTTGGCTAAAATGTCACGATTAATTTACCTTCTTTCTGCCTAAAATCCACCTTCTCCCCCTTTAATACTTACCTCCTCCCCAGGAGTAAGAGGAGACGAGGATTTGTTTGTAAGGTTACCATTTTTTGACATAGGCCACCTAGGCAAAGAACTTAGGTGCCCAGTGTTCTCCCTGGCATCTCCCTGTCAGCTTTTACTTGCTGTGTTAGATCTGCTCTCCTTGTCCTGCTGCTGTAATTTGTAACATTGTATCTAGTACAGAGCCTGAACTTGGATACAATGTTACAAATGAACTGAATGTGTTAGAACTGCTCTCCTTGTCCTGCTGCTGTAATTTGTAACATTGTATCTAATACGGAGCCTGAACTTGGATACAATGTTACAAATGAACTGAATGCGTTAGATCTGCTCTCCTTGTTCTGCTGTAATTTATAACATTGTATCTAGTACGGAGCCTGAACTTGGATACAATGTTACAAATGAACTGAATGTGTTAGAACGGCTCTCCTTGTTCTGCTGTAATTTGTAACATTGTATCTAGTACAGAGCCTGAACTTGGATACAATGTTACAAATGAACTGAATGCGTTAGAACTGCTCTCCTTGTTCTGCTGTAATTTATAACATTGTATCTAGTACAGAGCCTGAACTTGGATACAATGTTACAAATGAAACTGAACTGCCCGTATCTTTGTGTGTACCTAGGGTTTGATCCATTGTTGTGTATTAGCATCTGTAATATTGTATCTAGTACAGAGCCTGAACTTGTCACTGTAACATTGTATCTAGTACAGAGCCTGAACTTGTCACCTGTAACACTGTATCTAGTACAGAGCCTGAACTTGTCATCTGTAACATTGTATCTAGTACAGAGCCTGAACTTGTCATCTGTAACATTGTATCTAGTACAGAGCTGAACTTGTCATCTGTAACATTGTATCTAGTACAGAGCCTGAACTTGTAATCTGTAATATTGTATCTAGTACAGAGCCTGAACTTGTCATCTGTAACATTGTATCTAGTACAGAACATTGGATACAATGTTGCAAATGAACTGAAAGTGAAGGGAGGGGGGAGGATGAGCCCAGCTAATAGGACTGAGGAGAACAGTTCTAAAGGGACAAGTAAAAGCTGCTGCATTATAACAGTGACCCTGTGACTAGCAGCCATGAGATCCCTATCCCTGCCTCTTTCTTCCTTCCACCCAACTCTCCAATTAGAACTAAAGGTGCCCATACACTACTTTAGACATTTGTCTGGGGCGGTGATCCTCAAACTGCGGCTCTCCATGTTTGAAAACTACAACTCCCAGCATTCCTTATTTACTAATGGGAGGATTGGAATGCTGGGCGTTGTATTTTTCAAACATCTGGAGAGCTGTAGTTTGCCCATCAGTGGTCTAGGGTACCAAGATGGTTAGAAATGGTCCTTTAAAAGCAGATGCAAGCTTGTGGCAAAGGTGACCAGAAACGCAGCCCCTTTTGGTAGTGTGGCCTCAGCCTTAATGAGGAAAGGCAAGTGATATATAATTTTGTGGAGTCTATTTGGATTCAGAAGCCCATTCAATGTTGTTCTACCCAAGACACCTAATGATGTTTATACTGACAGGGGGGTTAACCAGATAACCTGATTGGCTGTTTGTATCAACCTGGGTCCCTGCCAGTCCATCCATCCTCCCTGTGCCTGAAGAGCAAAATGATGACTAAGGGGTAGATGCTGTAACAGGAGACGGGGCAGGTTAACACTAAGATAACATAAAATATGGTGTTATGGGTCCAAGGGTGAAATGCACTATGGGAGAGGAGATTAGAATGTTTAGAGAAATGTCTGGTCAATGTCCGAGATCTTTACCATATGATGTTAGAACGCATGCAATAAATTATAAATAATAATAACAAATACATATAATAATAACAATTAAATGGAATTTAGATGAAAAAGTAATGGTATCTAATAGACCACACAAGGCACAGAGAGAGAGGCAGACAAATACAAAGCGTGAAAGAGAGAAATAGAATACGCATTCACTCAAGAGCTGCCATGAAAATTTCCTAAAGGTCTTTCCTTTTGGTTGGGTACACACCAGGGGACTTTTTGTCCCGACCGAGCGTTCGTTATGAACGAGCGCTCGGCCAGGACAAATGTCTATCAGTCGCGGCAATAGTGGCCATGGCCAACAGTTTGTGTGACCGATCGTGCGGTCTCATAGGGAACCGTATGATCGGCCGTGACTTACCAACGCGTCTGATTGCCCGTTCAAGGCCATGGTGGCGGCTGAAAGTGGCACACTTTCAGAAGTATCGGCCAATTGGGCCGAAAAATCTGCCCGTGTGTACCCAGCCTTAGGGCTCCTTCACACTAGACACGGAACTCAACGGAGTGCGTGATTTCTGTGCGTTAGCATGAGTTTTTTCACGTTTGCGCATGCATTTTCGCTAATTTCAATGAGAAAACCCATGCGCAAACGCGAAAAAACCTCTTGAGCGCAAAATGGAAACAAACGCTCAATCACATGCGCATCGCAAATCGCCGGAATTTTCATGTTCCCGCGATTTCCATGTTAGCAAAAATCGTGTGCGCGAAAAACTCACTAGTGTTGCCTAGCCCTTAATGAGACTTATTTGCACACGTTAAGTAAACTTGCACCTATTACTATATAATCCTCAAGCAATCTATTTGTAATCATCTACCACATGGATGGGTGTTATTTCATTCTGTTTGTACAATCTAAACAAACTGCTACACACAGCGATCAGACAAAGAGTCAACGTGTAACAGAGAAGCAGAGGGAGAAATCCTGTTATTGTAGTTGGTCTGCACATGGAAATTATGCTGACACTGCTGACTGTTATTAAAGGTCCTTTTGTTACACTGACGCTGAGCATTATGGGGGAGCTTGCTGCATCGACCATATGAATTCCTCTGTATGAACTGTAACCTCTGCCCTGACTGTGTAATTATGTTTACTTTGTTACATAATAGAAAACTGCACCAGGCATTTATTTATTGGAATGGACATTTAAGGTGTCTGGATGTGTACACACATGGATAGCGTCACGTGATACGTTTATTGGACTATTAGAGGAAGATTGTTCTGAGACAGATGGACAGACATGTAAGGTGTCTGGATGTGTACACACATGGATAGCGTCACGTGATATGGTTATTGGAATATTAGAGGAAGATCGTTCCGAGACAGATGGACAGACATGTAAGGTGTCTGGATGTGTACACACATGGATAGCGTCACAGGGTTCTGGTTATTGGAATATTAGAGGAAGGCCGTTCCGAGACAGATGGACAGACATTTAAGGTGTCTGGATGTGTACACACTTGGATATCGTCGCGTGATACGGTTATTGGAATATTAGAGGAAGATTGTTCCAAGACAGATGGACAGACATTTAAGGTTCCTGGATGTGTACACACATGGATAGCGTCACAGGGTTCCGGTTATTCGAATATTAGAGGAAGATTGTTCCAAGACAGATGGACAGACATTTAAGGTTCCTGGATGTGTACACACATGGATAGCGTCACAGGGTTCCGGTTATTGGAATATTAGAGGAAGGATGTTCCAAGACAGATGGACAGACATTTAAGGTTCCTGGATGTGTACACAGATGGATAGCGTCACAGGGTTCCAGTTATTGGAATATTAGAGGAAGATTGTTCCAAGACAGATGGACAGACATGTAAGGTGTCTGGATGTGTACACACACGGATAGCGTCACGTGATACAGTTACTGGAATATTAGGAAAATTGTTACGAGACAGAGAAATCTCCCCTGGATTTTGTTGTCTGTTATTTCCGAGACTGGACTGAACATTTTGGATTATTTACGATAAACTTGATAGTTCTTGATAATGTTTCAAATAAGTCAAACAAGGGTATCCAGATGTAGTAGCCGAAAATGCTGAGATGCCTTACACCACCGGCTTCCACCATACCGGATACCGTAAACCACAATATAAAAATAGATGTAGCATATGATGACACAGAACTAGAGCTGTGCAAAAAAAGAAAAGCTTTATTTAAGAAACATGCGTGCTACGTGTCCTTTCTCAAGCTCTAGTTCAGTGCCATCATGTGCTACACCTATATTTACATTGTGGTTTAGTTCTTGATAACCATGTCCCAACATGGGAAAACACACCAGCTGCAATCTCTGAACTAAATCTGGCCACACACAGATTCATTTTCTTGCCATCACCACTGGAAGACAGTTCCATAGCTTTACCGTTCTCACAGTGAAAAACCCTTTCCCAACTCTACTTTATGTATCAATACCAGTAACTTGTAACATTCCTTGTTTGTAGAAACTCATCCAGCTTTTTATTAAACTGACCAATGAACCTGCTACAACATCCACTGGAAGACAGTTCCATAGCTTACGTTATCACAGTGAAAACCCTTTCCACTCTACTTATGTATCAATCCAGTAACTTGTAACATTCTTGTGTAGAAAACTCATCCAGCTTTTTATAAACTGACCATGAACCTGCCATAACAACGTCCACTGGAAGACAGTTCCATAGCCTTACGTCTCAAGTGACAAACCCTTTCCAAACTTACTTATTATCAATCCCAGTAACTTGGACATTCTTGTTTGTAGAAACTCATCCAGCTTTTTATTAAAAGACAATGAACCTGCCATAACAACGCACTGGAAGACAGTTCAATAGCTTTACCGTTCTCACAGTGACAAACCTTTCCCAACTCTATTATATATCAATCCAGTAACTTGTAACATTCCTTGTTTGTAGAAACTCATCCAGCTTTTTATTAAACTGACCATGAACCTGCCATAAACAACGTCCACTGGAAGACAGTTCCATAGCTTACCGTTTCACAGTGACAAACCCTTTCCCAACTCTACTTTATGTATCAATCAGTACTTGTAACACATCTTGTTTGAGAAACTCATCCAGCTTTTTATAAATGACCAATGAACCTGCCATAACAACGTCCACTGGAAGACAGTTCCATAGCATTTACCGTTCTCACAGTGAACAAACCTTTCCCAACTCTACTTTATGTATCAATACCAGTAACTTGTAACATTCTGTTTGAGAAATCATCCAGCTTTTTATTAAACTGACCAATGAACCTGCCATAACAACGTCCACTGGAAGACAGTTCCATAGCTTTACCGTCTCACAGTGACAAAACCCTTCCCCAACTCTACTTTATGTATCAATCCAGTAACTTGTAACTTCTTGTTTGTAGAAAATCATCCGCTTTTATTAAACTGACCAATGAACCTGCCATAACAAGTCCACTGGAAGACAGTTCCCTAGCTTTACATTCTACAGTGACAAACCCTTTCCCAACTCTACTTTATGTATCAATACCAGTACTGTAACATTCCTTGTTTGCAGAAACTCATCCAGCTTTTATTAAACTGACCAATGAAACTGCCATAACAACGTCCACTGGAAGACAGTTCATAGCTTTACCGTTCTCACAGTGACAAAACCCTTTCCAAACTCTACTTTATGTATCAATCCAGTAACTTGTACATTCTTGTTTGTAGAAACTCATCCAGCTTTTTATTAAACTGACCAATGACACCTGCCAAACAAGTCCACTGGAAGACAGTTTCATAGGCTTTACCGTTCTCACAGTGACAAAACCCTTTCCCAACTCTACTTTATGTATCAATACCAGTAACTTGTAACATTCCTTGTTTGCAGAAACTCATCCAGCTTTTTATTAAACTGACCAATGAACCTGCCATAATAACGTCCACTGGAAGACAGTTCCATAGCTTTACCGTTCTACAGACTGAAAACCCTTTCCCAACTCTACTTTATGGTATCAATACCAGTAACTTGTAACATTCCTTGTGTAGAAACTCATCCAGCGTTTGTATAAACTGACCAATGAACCTGCCATACAACATCCACTGGAAGACAGTTCCATAGCTTACCGTTTCACAGTGAAAAACCCCTTTCCACTCTACTTAGTATCAATCCCGAGTAACTTGTAAACATGTCTTGGTAGAAACTCATCCAGCTTTTTATAAACTGACCATGAACCTGCCATAACAACGTCACTGGAAGACAGTTTCATGCCTTACCGTGCTCACATGACCAAACCCTTTCCAACTATACTTATATATCAATCCCAGTAACTTGTAACATTCTTGTTTGTAGAAACTCATCCAGCTTTATTAAAGGACAATGAACCTGCCATAACAACGCACTGGAAGACAGTTCAATAGCTTTACGTCTCACAGTGAAAACCTTTCCCACTCTAGTTATATATCAATCCCAGTAACTTGTAATATTCCTTGTTTGTAGAAAACTCATCCAGCTTTGTTATTAACTGACCAATGAACCTGCCATAAACAACGTCCACTGGAAGACAGTCCATAGCTTACCGTTATCACAGTGACAAACCCTTTCCCAACTCTACTTTATGTATCAATAACAGTAACTTGTAAAATCCTTGTTTGAGAAACTCATCCAGCTTTTTATAAACTGACAATGAACCTGCCATAACAACGTCCACTGAAGACAGTTCCATAGTTTACCGTTCTCACAGTGACAAACCTTTCCCAACTCTACTTATGTATCAATACCAGTAACTTGTAACATTCTTGTTTGTAGAAACTCATCCAGCTTTTTATTAAATGACCAATGAACCTGCCATAACAACGTCCAATGGAAAGACAGTTCCATAGCTTTACCGTTCTCACAGTGACAAACCCTTCCCAACTCTACTTTATGTATCAATCCAGTAACTTGTAACATTCTTGTTTGTAGAAATCATCCGCTTTTATTAAACTGACCAATGAACCTGCCATAACAAGTCCACTGGAAGACAGTTCCTAGCTTTTACCATTCTACAGTGACAAACCCTTTCCCAACTCTACTTTATGTATCAATACCAGTAACTTGTAACATTCCTTGTTTGCAGAAACCATCCAGCTTTTTATTAAACTGACCAATGAAACTGCCATAACAAGTCCACTGGAAGACAGTTCATAGCTTTACCGTTCTCACAGTGACAAACCCTTTCCAAACTCTTACTTTATGTATCAATCCCAGATACTTGTACATTCCTTGTTTGTAGAAACTCATCCAGCTTTTTATTAAACTGACCAATGAACCTGCCAATTACAAGTCCACTGGAAGACAGTTCCATAGGCTTTACCTTTCTACAGTGACAAAACCCTTTCCCAACTTACTTGTTGTATCAATACCAGTAACTTGTAAATTCCTTGTTTGCCAGAACTATCCAGCTTTTATTAAATGACCAATGACTGCCATAATAACGTCCACTGGAAGACAGTTCCATAGCTTTACCGTTTCTCACGTGACAAAACCTTTCCAACTCTACTTTATGTATCAATACCAGTAACTTGTAACATTCCTTGTTTGTAGAAACTCATCCAGCTTTTTATTAAACTGACCAATGAACCTGCCATAACAACGTCCACTGGAAGACAGTTCCATAGCTTTACCGTTCTCACAGTGACAAACCCTTTCTGAGCTTGAAGCCTTAACCTTTTTTCATCAAGTCTTAAGGGATGTCCTCGTGTCCTCTGACATGTTCTATTGGTGAACAATGCCCCAGATAGTTTATTGTATGGCCCGTTAATGTATTATACACAGTAATCATATCCCCAGGCAAGCGCCTTTACTCCAGCGTACATAATTGTAACTTTTCCACTCTTCATATTCAAGCTCCCCCATTCTCTTCAATTAAATCCCATAAGAAATTATATTAGGGAGAATGTTCAAACTTCCTGCTTCCAGCAGCTGGAGTGACCTCCCCTTTGCTCCAGGGCAGAGCATGCTCCATTGAGACTTAAAGGACAAGTCCTGCCTCAAAAAAACTTTACAAAGTTTGAAATATCTCCCCCAAAACCTGACTTTCTTTCTACTCTTACAGCACCTTCATCCGGCCCTGCCACGTTGAGGAATTAGAACTTACAGAACCAAGATCCCTCTCTGAATGTCCCTCCTCCTCCTCTCCTCCTGTCAGGAGCAGAGCATGCTTGTAACCGCTCGATCAGTAATGGCAGTCAGTCATTGGCCATGACGTCACCGTCGTAGCTATCACCGACATTACCAGGCAGCAGAGAGGAGGCTGGCGAGGGATCGCAGTTGTGTAAGCTTTAATTCCTCGGCGTGGGAGCATCTAAGTTAAGGTAAGAATATAACAAAAGTGGGGATTTGGGGGGGGGGGGTTATGCTTCAAACTATGTAAATTTGGGGGGGGGTTATCCTGGGCAGAGGCTGATTACATGACTACAAGCTGGTGAAAGCAGGATGTTAAACCTGCTGAACATGTCTTTTACCTAGAGATGTTCATCTTAAAAGTTCCACACAAGGACTTTTTTTTTACCCTAACTTATTCGGAGACCACAGTTGCCCTTTTGATATTAAAATCAATGTTGGGAGGGTTCCCAGACGATTCCGGTTCAGTTGCCTCATTATTTATAGGAATGTAATTCATGGTTAAAAAGGTGCCAACATTTTATCATAAGTTTTAATCGGATTTACGTTCAGTAATCTTTGGTCTCAGACACAAAATCCTGTGATGAGATTTACTGCCCACAGTTGGCAGGACATCAATATCCGACTATTTGTGGATAATAGAACCATTAAATAACTTTAAGAAAACCAATGTCTCAACATTCCTGGAGACTTGGACGTTGTCTGGATCTATCATGGCCGACCTCGTTCGCGGTTTGTCATGAAGATGTTATTAATAATGAGATTTAAAGGGTTTCATACGTTGATAAAATCTAAACTAAATAACCAAGAGTCCATGCAATAGATACAGTAATCAACAACATAAGGTAACAATAAGGTCAAGTTAAAATCCATCTGTTTTCAATATGATTACCCATGATTAACCTTTGTAACAGTGATGACCAGAACATGGTCTTACCTCTGCAGGGAATGTCTCCCCATCCAGACAATGCTCTGACCCAGCGTGGCTGGAGGTGGTGCTTCCCCAGTGCAGATGGAGCTGGGCGGCTTTGTAAGTTCTTTGGAGAACCCTAAGGTTCATGGAGGAGGGCAGGGAGAGTTGAACTGGAAAATAAACAGAAGAAAATCACTGGAGACCTGAATTAGATACTGAGACATTCCATTGGCTTTTCATAAATATTGTTAATTATTTGCAGATTAAGAAACAGTTTTGTCTTTAAAGGGTAACTAAGCCCAATCTATAAGCATGGTTACATTGTCACATTAATACAGCAAGTGGGCTATTACAAAACACGCACTATGCATGAGTATACCAGCACTGATACAAGTAAATGTCTGAGATACTAACAAGTTTGTTGCAGAAAAAGTGTTCAAGTTTATTCACCCAAAATACAAGACAAAAAGGCAACGTTACAAACTGGGACTGATGGACTGGCTGGAAAACTGGGACTGATGGACTGGCTGGAAAACTGGGACTGATGGACTGGCTGGAAAACTGAAGCTGATGGACTGGCTGGAAAACTGGAACTGATGGACTGGCTGGAAAACTGAAGCTGATGGCTGGCTGGAAAACTGGGGCAGATAGACTGGCTGGAAAACTGGGGCGGATGGACTGGCTGGAAAACTGGGGCAGATGGACTGGCTGGAAAACTAGGGTGGATGGACTGGCTGGAAAACTGGGCTGGATGGACTGGCTGGAAAACTGGGACTGATGGACTGGCTGGAAAACTGGGACTGATGGACTGTCTGGGAAACTGGGCAAGCTCTCTGGGCAAATCTCCCGTATGGGATTTACCAGAGGCTGCGTGGCTCTGGGTGAATCTCAACCGCGCATAAGTATTTACGCCAGCTATGGTACTATATGATAAGACAATATAAGATATGATACTATATGATAAGACAATATAAGATATGATACTATATGATAAGACACGATAAAATATGATACTAAATGATAATATGTGAAAAGATATAAGATGTGATAAGATAAGATATAAGGCACAGATATAAGATATGATACTATATGACAAGACACTATAAGATATAATACTATATGATAAGACACTATAAGATATGATACTATATGATAAGACGCTATAAGATATAATACTATATGATAAGACGCTATAAGATATGGTACTATATGATAAGACAATATAAGACATGATACTATATGTTAAAAAACTGTAAGATATGATACTATATTATAGGACACGATAAGATATGATACTATATAAGACACTATAAGATATCATACTATATGATAACACAATATAAGTTATGTTACTATATGATAAGAAATGGTAAGATATTATACAATATAATAAGACACCGTAAAATATGATACTATATCAAAAGACATGGTAAGATAACATTATATAACAATATACCGTAAGATATGATACTATATGAGAAGACATGGTAAGATATGATATTATATAATGAGATACCGTAAGATATGATACTATATAAGACAATATAAGATATGATACTATATGATAAGATGGTAAGATATAATACTATATGATAAGACAATATAAGATATGATACTTTATTATAAGACACAATAAGATATGATAATATATAAGGTATGATATTACATGATAAAGTATGATATAATATGTGATAAGGTATGATATAACATATGATTAGGTATAATACAACAAATGATAAAATATGATATAACATATGATAAGGCATGATCTAACATATGATAAGGTATGATATAATATAGGTATGATATAACATATGATAAGATATGATATAACATTTGATTAGGCATGATCTAACGTATGATAAGGTATGATATAACATAGGGATGATATAACATATGATAAGGTATGATATAACGTGATAAGATATGATATAACATGATAAGGTGTGCTATAACATATGATAAGATATGATATTACATGTGATAAGGTATGATATAACATATGATAAGGTATGATATAAAATATGATAAGATATAATATTATATGTGATAAGGTATGATATAACATGATAAGGTGTGCTATAACATGATAAGATATGATATTACATGTGATAAGGTATGATATAACATGATAAGGTATGATATAACATATGATAAGATATGATATTACATGTGATAAGGTATCATATAAGATATGATCTTGGTGCTGGCACTGGTAATGATGTAAACAGAAACACCAACTAACCACTATACATTTATCTATGGACACCTACACACTGCATGTACTGAGGTTAGCAGTATGGCAGCTCCATATATCATCTTTTTCTTGTAGACATATATAAAAAAAAACCTGCAAATCAGGGGAAACCTAGTCTATCCGTACATCTCCCAGAATTCCATGCATGTTTACAAATGGAATCACTTCTTTTTCGATGGATGGTTATTGCTTTGTTATTTTATCGCCCGCTTGCATATTTAAGTATCACACACATAATGAAATCTAGGCTGCATTCTGTCCAGGTCTCTGTGAGTGCTCCTGCCATATTGCGTGCACATTTATAAATAGGGACTCTCTGTTTTTTTTTATTGTAAATCCCAAACTGTCCAGTAACGTTATACAATTATTACAATATACATAATAATATTAATGGATGGACCCCTCTCTGTTCTACGCTTAGTACAGGCCGGACTGCACCAACTTTTAAATAGGTAGGAATTTTCTTATGTTAACTGTGTATCTGAGAGGGTTTTGCCAAATTTTTGCTGCTCCACCTCTATCCAGACCCTTATGGCCTCTTCCTATAGACCGTACCACCCTGCAATCTCTATTTGTTTTTGTCTGTTTCTCATCAACCCCCACCTTTCTACCTTTCCTAATAACATTTATTTGCACAGGAGCAATGAGATGCTGAGCCTCATTCTTTACATGTGGAATTCATCCAAATTGCTGTCATCTCCGGCCTGTTTTATCTACCCACATATATCATGTCCAGTCCTACGGAGCTGTCCCAGCTCTGAAAATATTATCTCAGACAAACAGGGGTCCTATCTAAATTACTATTACCCAGAGTCCTTCTTCACCCCTCACACGTAGATTAACTTCATTAGCAGCTTAGCAAAGTCTGGTACCTAAATGGAAAAAACTTTCTGGAATGCATGGAATGGAAGTGATATGTACAGTGTAAAACTATTCCAACCTTTATACCCTACCCATAATGTCTAACAGTTATATAGTAACATAGTATTGGTGGTTGTATAAAGACATACATCCATCTAGTCCAACCTTTATACCCTACCCATAATGTCTGTATAACAGTTACATAGTAACATAGTATTGGAGGTTGTATAAAGACAACTCCATCTAATCCAACCTTTATACACTACCCATAATGTCTGTACTAACAGTTACATAGAACATAGTATTGGAGGTTGTAAAAGACATACGCCATCTAGTCCAACCTTTATACCCTACCCATAATGTCTGTATAACAGTTACTAGTAACATAGTTTGGAGGTTGATAAAGACATCATCCATCTAGTCCAACCTTTATACCCTACCCATAAGTCATATAACAGTTACATAGTAACATAGTATTGGAGTTTGTATAAAGACATCCATCCATCTAGTCCAACCTTTATACCCTACCCATAATGTCTGTATAACAGTTACATAGTAACATATTTGGAGTTTGGAGAAAGACATCCTCCGATCTAGGGCCACCGTTATACCCTCCCGCCCTATAATGTCCGGGGGTCGTCGTCGTGTCGCGCCATGCTGACGTCACGAGAGTTGTCTGCCCCTTGTGCGCGATGCCGATAAGGGGGAACACAGTGTGGGGCTCCTGTCCCGCTTCCTCTCCGCTTCTCTTTTCGGCACCGGTCCGGGTGGGAAAACCTTTATAGCCTACCCATAATGTCTGTATAACAGTTACATAGTAACATAGTATTGGAGGTTCTATAAAGACATACGTCCATCTAGTCCAACCTTTATACCCTAGCCATAATGTCTGACAGTTATATAGTAACATAGTATTGGAGGTTTTATAAAGACATACGTCCATCTAGTCCAACCTTTGTACCCTACCCATAATGTCTGTATAACAGTTACATAGTAACATAGTATTGGAGGTTCTATAAAGACATACGTCCATCTAGTCCAACCTTTATACCCTAACCATAATGTCTGTATAACAGTTACAAAGTAACATAGTATTGGAGGTTTATAAAGACAATGTCTATCTAGGCCAAACCTTTATACCCTACCCCTAATGTCTGTATAACAGTACAAAGTAAACATAGTATTGGAGGTTGTATAAAGACATATGTCTATCTAGTCCAGCCTTTATACCCTACCCATAATGTCTGTATAACAGTTACAAAGTAACATAGTATTGGAGGTTCTATAAAGACATACGTCCATCTAGTCCAACCTTTATACCCTAACCATAATGTCTGTATAACAGTTACAAAGTAACATAGTATTGGAGGTTGTATAAAGACATATGTCTATCTAGTCCAACCTTTATACCCTACCCATAATGTCTGTATAACAGTTACAAAGTAACATAGTATTGGAGGTTGTATAAAGACATATGTCTATCTAGTCCAACCTTTATACCCTACCCATAATGTCTGTACAACAGTTACATAGTAACATAGTATTGGAGGTTGTATTAAGACATCCATCCATCTAGTCCAACCTGTATACCCTACCCATAATGTCTGTATAACAGTTACATAGTAACACAGTATTGGTGATTGTATAAAGACATACGTCCATCTAGTCCAATCTTTATACCCTACCCATAATGTCTGTATAACAGTTACATAGTAACATAGTATTGGAGGTTGTATAAAGACATACGTCCATCTAGTCCAACCTTTATACCCTACCCATAATGTCTGTATAACAGTTGCATAGTAACATAGTATTGGAGGTTGTATAAAGACATACATCCATCTAGTCCAACCTTTATACCCTACCCATAATGTCTGTCTAACAGTTACATAGCAACATAGTATTGGAGGTTGTATAAAAACCTATGAAATCCTGTTTTGATATCCTGTTTTCGCACATGCGCAGGCAGGGCAGTGTGGGAAATGGCAATCTTCCTGTACTTGCTGGAACTGGGATATTTTAAACTATTTGTTCTTCCCTAGGAGGCACTTCTAAAAGGTGACAAAAGCACAGAAGGGAGGGGGTGGGGGATTAAATGAAAGGGGCATTTAAAGGGATCATAGACTTTAGAATTTTGCTTTACAGTCCCTAGACTCTTCTGGGCAGACATTGTTCAGTGAATTGCCAAGTGCTGTCAAGTTCTCTATAGATTACTGAATGTTGTAGTTCACCAACATCAATACTACGTGTGGAATTTCTCCATATTCCTTCTAATTGTTTCATTAATAACAGTGATAGAATCAGTCCATATCTGTTCAGCTAAATGATCCCAATAGTTTATTTAATAGTTAAACAAACAGAAACACAAGAGTCTCTTTGTTCTTGGTAATTCTGACTGGGACCTACTTTATAGGGAAGGAATAAGCCAATCGGTGCCCAGTATCCAATTGAATAGACCAAGTCTGTGTTTACTGACGGCTATTAAACAGAAAGCCATTGATCCCTGGGCGCAATCAGGGTGGCCGCCCCATTAGTATTCAGGGGATGTACTGTGGATGGATTAAAGCCCTAACTGCGGGGGCAATTTCTTTTTACGGCCTTGAGGATAAAAGGGGAACCGTTAGCCTCTTAAGACAATTGCTAGCAATGGAGGTAAATGAGCTAAGAACACGAATCATTGTCCCCTACACAATACAGAGATAGCAGCATTGTTACTCGGAGTGATAAAAGACACACATCTATTAACTGGAACCATCATAAACTTGGGAAAGCAGGAAAAAAGATTCCACCTGCTGTTTCCCTTTAAACAGGGGGGGGGGGGGGGATTCCTTTCTAGGTCAAAATTTAGAGCTGGACAATTCATTGCACATAAAAGGGATTGGCTGCTTGCAGATTTCCAGGACAATCCAATAAAATGTCCAGAAGTCTGATCAATTAGATCAGTGCAGTCTGGTTCAGGTAATTAATGGGATGACATTAATCGGACAGTCTGGGGGCATCGGACTTCCAAGGCTTTGTTTTGACAACACAAGTGAACCCAGAGTTGAGGACCTAGTGGTTTGGTTTAAATCCGCACCCTCTGTACTATTAGGGGAGGTTTGGGAGGGTTTGTTGCCCTTTAAATGAGTTAATCTGGGCACACACATGCATGGTGTGGGGAATGAACAGATCAGTGGGTACATGATTTATACTGTGTTGGAATGAACAGATCAGTGGGTACATGATTTATACTGTGTTGGAATGAACAGATCAGTGGGTACAGGATTTATACTGTGCTGCAATGAACAGATCAGTGGGTACATGATTTATAGATCAGTGGGTACATGATTTTATACTGTGGTTGGAATGAGCAGATCAGTGGGTACATGATTTATACTGTGTTGGAATGAGCAGATCAGTGGGTACATGATTTATACTGTGTTGAATAACAGATCAGTGGGTACATGATTTATAACTGTGCTGCAATGAACAGATCAGTGGGTACATGATTTATACTGTCTGCAATGAACAGATCAGTGGGTACATGATTTTACTGTGTCGGAATGAACAGTATCATGGGTACATGATTTATACTGTTTTTGGAAGAACAGATCAGTGGGTACATGATTTTACTGTGTTGGAATGAACAGATCAGTGGGTACATGATTTATACTGGTGTTGAATGAGCAGATCAGTGGGTACATGATTTATACTGTGTTGGAATGAACAGATCAGTGGGTACAATGATTTGATACTGGTGTCTGTCAATAACGATCAGTGGGTACATGATTTATACTGTGTTGGAAGAACAGATCAGTGGGTAATGATTCATACTGTGTTGGAATGAAACAGATCAGTGGGTACATGATTTTATACTGTGTTGGAATGAACAGATCAGTGGTACATGATTTATACTGTGTTGGAATGAACAGATCAGTGGGTACATGATTTTATACTGGTGTTGCATGAGCAGATCAGTGGTGTACATGATTTATACTGTGTTGGAATGAACAACAGTGGGTACATGATTTATACTGTGTGGAATGAACAGATCAGTGGGTACATGATTATATACTGTGTTGGAATGACACAATCAGTGGGTACATGATTTATACTGTTTTGGAATGAACAGATCAGTGGGTACATGATTTATACTGTGTTGGAATGAACAGATCAGTGGGTACAGGATTTATACTGTTTGGAATGAACAGATCATGGGGTACATGATTTATACTGTGTTGGAATGAACAGATCAGTGGGTACATGATTTATATACTGTTGTTGGAATGAACAGATCAGTGGGTACATGATTTATACTGTGTTGGAATGAACAGATCAGTGGGTACATGATTTATACTGTGTTGGAATGAACAGATCAGTGGGTACATGATTTATACTGTGTTGGAATGAACAGATCAGTGGGTACATGATTTATACTGTGTTGGAATGAACAGATCAGTGGGTACATGATTTATACTGTTTGGAATGAACAGATCAGTGGTACATGATTTATACTGTGTTGGAATGAGCAGATCAGTGGGTACATGATTTATACTGTGTTGGAATGAGAAGATCAGTGGGTACATGATTTATACTGTGTTGGAATGAGCAGATCAGTGGGTACATGATTTATACTGTGTTGGAATGAGAAGATCAGTGGGTACAGGATTTATACTGTGTTGGAATGAACAGATCAGTGGGTACATGATTTATACTGTGTTGGAATGAGCAGATCAGTGGGTACATGATTTATACTGTGTTGGAATGAACAGATCAGTGGGTACATGATTTATACTGTGTTGGAATGAACAGATCAGTGGGTACATGATTTATACTGTGTTGGAATGAGCAGATCAGTGGGTACAGATTTATCTGTGTTGGAATGAAGCAGATCAGTGGGTACATGATTTATACTGTGTGGAATGAGCAGATCAGTGGGTACATGACTTTATACTGGGTTGGAATGAGCAGATCAGTGGGTACATGATTTATACTGTGTTGGAATGAACAGATCAGTGGGTACATGATTTATACTGTGTGGAATGAGCAGATCAGTGGGTACATGATTTATACTGTGTTGAATGAACCAGATCAGTGGGTACATGATTTATACTGTGTTGGAATGAGCAGATCAGTGGGTACAGGATTTATACTGTGTTGCAATGAACAGACAGTGGGTCACATGATTTATACTGTGTTGGAATGAGCAGATCAGTGGTAAATGATTTATACTGTTGTGGAAGAGCAGATCAGTGGGTACATGATTTATACTGTGTTGGAATGAGCGATCAGTGGGTACATATTTATACTGTGTTGGAATGAACAGATCAGGGGTACATGATTTATACTGTGTTGGAATGACAGATCAGTGGGTACAGGATTTATAACTGTGTTGAGAGACGATCAGTGGGTACAGATTTATACTGTGTTGGAATGAACAGATCAGTGGGTACAGATTTATACTGTGTTGGAAATGAACTCAGTGGGGTACATGATTTATACGTGTTGGAAGAACACATCAGTGGGTACATGATTTATACTGTGTTGGAATGAAACATCAGTGGGTACATGATTATATACTGTGTTGGAATGAACAGATCAGTGGGTACATGATTTATACTGTGTTGAATGGCAGATCAGTGGGTACATGATTTTACTGTGTGCAATGAAAAGACAGTGGGTACATGATTTATACTGTGTTGAATGAGCAGGGGGTGGGTACTATTTATAACTTGTTTTTTGAATGAGCAGATCAGTGGGGTACATGATTTATACTGTGTTGGAATGAGCAGATCAGTGGGTACATGATTTATACTGTGTTGGAATGAGCAGATCAGTGGGTACATGATTTATACTGTGTTGGAATGAGCAGATCAGTGGGTACATGATTTTATACTGTGTTGGAATGAGCAGATCAGTGGGTACATGATTTATACTGTGTTGGAATGAACACATCAGTGGGTACATGATTTATACTGTGTTGGAATGAGCAGATCAGTGGGTCATGATTTATACTGTGTTGGAATCAGCAGATCAGTGGGTACATGATTTATACTGTGTTGGAATGAACAGATCAGTGGGTACATGATTTATACTGTGTTGGAATGAACAGATCAGTGGGTACATAATTTATACTGTGTTGGAATGAACAGATCAGTGGGTACATAATTTATACTGTGTTGGAATGAACAGATCAGTGGGTACATAATTTTACTGTGTTGGAATGAACAGATCAGTGGGTACATGATTTATACTGTGTTGGAATGAACAGATCAGTGGGTACATGATTTATACTGTGCTGCAATGAGCAGATCAGTGGATACATGATTTATACTGTGTTGGAATGAACAGATCAGTGGGTACATGATTTATACTGTGCTGCAATGAGCAGATCAGTGGGTACATGATTTATACTGTGTTGGAATGAGCAGATCAGTGGGTACATGATTTTATACTGTGTTGGAATGAGCGATCAGTGGGTACATGATTTATACTGTGTTGGAATGACAGATCAGTGGGTACATGATTTATACTGTGTTGGAATACGATCAGTGGTACATGATTATACTGTTGATGAACAATCAGTGGTACAGATTTATACTGTGTTGGAATGAACACATCAGTGGTACATGATTTTATACTGTGTTGGAATGAACACATCAGGGGTACAGGATTTATACTGTGTTGGAATGAACAGATCAGTGGGTACATTGATTTATACTGTGTTGGAATGAGCAGATCAGTGGGTACATGATTTATACTGTGTGGAATGAGAAGATCAGTGGGTACAGATTTTACTGTGTTGGAATGAACAGATCAGTGGTACATGATTTATAACTGTGTTGGAATGAACAGATCAGTGGGTACATGATTTATACTGTGTTGGAATGAACAGATCAGTGGGTACATGATTTATACTGTGTTGGAATGAACAGATCATGGGTACATGATTTATACTGTGTTGGAATGAGACAGATCAGTGGGTACATATTTATACAGTGTTGGAATGAACAGATCAGTGGGTACATATTATACTGTGTTGGAATGAACAGATCAGTGGGTACATAATTTATACTGTGTTGGAATGAACGATCAGTGGGTACATGATTTTACTGTGCTGCAATGAACAGATCAGTGGGTACAGATTTATAACTGTGTTGGAATGAGCAGATCAGTGGGTACATGATTTATACTGTGTTGGAATGAGCAGATCAGTGGGTACAGGATTTATACTGTGTTGGAATGAACAGATCAGTGGGTACAGGATTTATACTGTGTTGGAATGAACAGATCAGTGGGTACATGATTTATACTGTGTTGGAATGAGCAGATCAGTGGGTACAGGATTTATACTGGTGTTGGAATGAACAACAGTGGGTACAGGATTTACGGTTAGCGGTAGTTTATACTGTGTTGGAATGAACAGATCAGTGGGTACATAATTTATACTGTGTTGGAATGAACAGATCAGTGGGTACATGATTTATACTGTGCTGCAATGAACAGATCAGTGGGTACAGGATTTATACTGTGTTGGATGGAGCAGATCAGTGGGTACATGATTTATACTGTGTTGGAATGAGCAGATCAGTGGGTACAGGATTTATACTGTGTTGGAATGAACAGATCAGTGGTACATGATTTATACTGTGTTGGAATGAGAAGATCAGTGGGTACATGATTTATACTGTGTTGGAATGAGCAGATCAGTGGGTACAGGATTTATACTGTGTTGGAATGAACAGATCAGTGGGTACATGATTTATACTGTGTTGGAATGAGCAGATCAGTGGGTACAGGATTTATACTGTGTTGGAATGAACAGATCAGTGGGTACATGATTTATACTGTGCTGCATGAACAGATCAGTGGGTAACATGATTTATACTGTTTGGAATGAGCAGATCAGTGGGTACATGATTTATACTGTGTTGGAATGAACATCAGTGGGTACATGATTTTACTGTGCTCAATGAACAGATCAGTGGGTACATGATATACTGTGCTGCAATGAACAGATCAGTGGGTACATGATTTATACTGTGTTGGAATGAACAGATCAGTGGGTACATGATTTATACTGTGTTGGAATGAGCAGATCAGTGGGTACATGATTTATACTGTGTTGGAATGAACAGATCAGTGGGTACATGATTTATACTGTGCTGCAATGAACAGATCAGTGGGTACATGATTTATACTGTGTTGGAATGAACAGATCAGTGGGTACATGATTTATACTGTGTTGGAATGAGCAGATCAGTGGGTACATGATTTATACTGTGTTGGAATGAACAGATCAGTGGGTACATAATTTATACTGTGCTGCAAGACAGATCAGGGGTACATGATTTAACTGTGTTGGAATGAACAGATCAGTGGGTACATGATTTAATCTGTGTTGGAATGAACAGATCAGTGGGTACATGATTTATACTGTGTTGGAATGAACAGATCAGTGGGTACATGATTTATACTGTGTTGGAATGAACAGATCAGTGGGTACATGATTTATACTGTGTTGGAATGAACAGATCAGTGGGTATGCTTGTGAAGGTTCTCATTCATCCAGGTCATGGTATATCTGTTGTATTCAATTAGATCAACTGGACTTGAAATGTAGTTCTTGAAGACGTTTCGCTAGTCATCCGACTGGCTTTCTCAATTCAGAATGACTTGTACAATTAAACCGAACAACACACTAAGGCAGCAATTGGTACATCCGAAAGACCCAATACCAAAACACAAGAAAAGCGACATCATATATGCAGTGCAGTGCAGTGAAGAATGCTCTGATTTGTATGTGGGGGAGACCAAACAGCAACTGCATCAACGTATGGCCCAGCACAGAAGAGCCAATTCCTCGGGTCAGGACTCAGCCGTGTATCTGCATCTTAAGGATAAAGGACATACCTTTGAAGATGTAATGTTAACATACTGGCAAGGAACGTGACTGGTTCAAGAGAGGTGTTAAGGAGGCCATTTATGTGAAAATAAAGAAACCAAGCCTAAATAGAGGTGGGGGGGTTCGATACCAACTGTCTGCCATGTACAATGCTGTTTTACACCTTACTCTGGGCGTTCCTTAAACCTCTTAGCCACTATCTAATCACGCCCTTAACACCACACCTGGCTGTGATATGCTATTGGGATTTTCCAGGGTACATAATTGCCACAGATTCTTGTACAAGTCATTCTGAATTGAGAAAGCCAGTCGGATGACTAGCGAAACGTCTTCAAGAACTACATTTCAAGTCCAGTTGATCTAATTGAATACAACAGATAGATCAGTGGGTACATGATTTATACTGTGTTGGAATGAACAGATCAGTGGGTACATGATTTATACTGTGTTGGAATGAACAGATCAGTGGGTACATGATTTATACTGTGTTGGAATGAACAGATCAGTGGGTACATGATTTATACTGGTGTTGGAATGAACAGATCAGTGGGTACATGATTTATACTGTGTTGGAATGAACAGATCAGTGGGTACATGATTTATACTGTGCTGCAATGAACAGATCAGTGGGTACATGATTTATACTGTGTTGGAATGAACAGATCAGTGGGTACATGATTTATACTGTGTTGGAATGAACAGATCAGTGGGTACATGATTATACTGTGTTGGAATGAACAGATCAGTGGTACATGATTTATACTGTGCTGCAATGAACAGATCAGTGGGTACATGATTTATACTGTGTTGGAATAAGCAGATCAGTGGGTACATGATTTATACTGTGTTGGAATGAGCAGATCAGTGGGTACATGATTTATACTGTGTTGGAATGAACAGATCAGTGGGTACATGTATTATAACTGTGCTGCAATGAAACAGATCAGTGGGTACATGATTATACTGTGTTGGAATGAACAGATCAGTGGGTACATGATTTATACTGTGTTGGAATGAACAGATCAGTGGGTACATGATTTATACTGTGTTGGAATGAACAGATCAGTGGGTACATGATTTATACTGTGTTGGAATGAACAGATCAGTGGGTACATGATTTATACTGTGTTGGAATGAACAGATCAGTGGGTACATATGATTTATCTGTGTTGGAATGAACAGATCAGTGGGTACATGATTTATACTGTGTGGAATGAACAGATCAGTGGGTATGATTTATACTGTGTTGGAATGAACAGTCAGTGGTACATGATTTATATTGCCCTTTAAATGAGTTAATTGGGCACACACATGCTGGTGTGGTTTCCCTTTAAATAGTTAATTGGGCACACACATGCATGGTTGTGGGCCCTTTAAATGAGTTAATCTGGGACACACAATGCAATGGTGTGGTTGCCCTTTAAATGAGTTAATTGGGCACACACATGCATGGTGTGGTTGCCCTTTAAATGAGTTAATCTGGCAGCACACACGCATGGTGTGGTTGCCCTTTAAATGAGTTAATTGGGCCACACACATGATGGTGTGGTGCCCTTTAAATGAGTTAATCTGGGCACACACATGCATGGTGTGGTTGCCCTTTTAATGAGTTAATCTGGGCATACACATGTAGTCTTCAAAAAAGGACAGACAGGAAGGGACTGAGATTATTCTCAGCCGCAGCTGACTCCCTTTACAGTGAAATGACCGTGGCGAGGGACATTTCCTCCCAATGCCGACAGTGAACGCTCGGAAAGCGCGCTACACACACAAATGAAAGGGGCAAAGCCATCAGATCCGACGGTACCGCCCCTTTCTCGTTTGAGTTCACAACCCACTTTAAATCTTCCTTTTCCCTAGATATACCTAGTTATATATGTCAGACATTCTACTAATGATACGATGAGGGCAAAACCCCATTAGCAGCGCATTGTGTGTGTTTCGGTGCATGTGCGCTGCTCTCAAAGCGCATGTCATACACGGACCAAAAATGGTGATCACGCGCCTTCCGATACTGTAGTAATCGCATGGAGTAGGGTCGCTCCAATATAACACCACAGGCGTGTGTTCACACTAGCGCATTGGATCGCAAAACATGATCCGAAACGCACTAGTGGGGCCAAGGCCAATAAAGAATTCCAATATGTGGCACAATTTGGTTTTTAACAGTTTTTAACTTTAAGGAGTCCACCCCTATATTAAACAGTCTGAGGACACAAACTGTAGGTCAACTCTTGGTTTGTCCTAAATGCTGCTCAGGTTGTCAACACCAGAGCCAAACTGTCCTCATCACCTCCATATAACAGCAAGGGTCAGGGACCTCAATGATAACAGCGTCAGTGGGACTCCATATAACAGCAGGGGTCAGGGACTCCATATAACAGCAAGGGGTAGGGACCTCCATATAACCGCAAGGGGTCAGGGACCTCATATAACAGCAAGGGGTCAGGATCTCCATATAACAGCAAGGGGTCAGGGACCTCCATATAACAGAAGGGGTCCGGACCTCCATATAACAGCAAGGGTCAGGGACTCCATATACAGCAAGGGGGCCAGGGACTCCATATAACAGCAAGGGGTCGGGGCCCTCCATTAACAGCAAGGGGTCAGGCGACCTCCATATAACAGCAAGGGGTCAGGATCTCCATATAACAGCAAGGGGTCAGGGACCCCAGAACAGAGGGGCCAGGGACTCATATAACAGCAAGGGGTCAGGGACCTCCATATACCAGCAAGGGGTCAGGGACCTCCATATAAAAGCAAGGGGTCAGGGACCTCCAAATAACAGCAAGGGGTCAGGGACCTCCAAACAGCAAGGGGTCAGGGACCTCCATATAAAAGAAGGGGTCAGGGACCTCCAAATTAACAGCAAGGGGTCAGGGACCTCCATATAACAGCAAGGGGTCAGGGACCTCCATATACCAGCAAGGGGTCAGGGACTCCATATAAAAGCACAGGGGTCAGGACCTCAAAAACAGCAAGGGGTCAGGGAACTCCATATAACAGCAAGGGGTCAGGGACTCCAAATAACAGCAAGGGTCGGGACTCCATATAACAGCAAGGTCAGGGAACTCCATTAACAGAAGGGGTCAGGGACCTCAATTTACAGCAAGGGTCAGGGACCTCAATAACAGCAAGGGTAGGGACCTCCATATAACAGCAAGGGGTCAGGTACCTCCATATAACAGCAAGGGGTCAGGGACTTCCATATACCAGCAAGGGGTCAGGGAACTCCACATAACAGCAAGGGGTCAGGGACCTCCATATAACACCAAGGGGTCAGGGACCTCAAAATACAGCAAGGGGTCAGGGACCTCCATAAACAGCAAGGGTCAGGGACCTCCATGTACCAGCAATAGGTCAGGGACTTCCATATAGCAGCAAGGGGTCAGGGACCTCCAATAAAAGCAAGGGGTCAGGGACCTCCAAAAACAGCAATAGGTCAGGGACTTCCATATACAGCAAGGGGTAGGGACCTCCCAATAACAGCAGGGGTCAGGGACCTCCAAAAACAGCAAGGGGTGTCAGAGACCTCCATATAACAGCAAGGGGTCAGGGACCTCCAAATAACAGCAAGGGGTCAGGGACCTCCAAATAACAGCAAGGGGTCAGGGACCTCCAAAAACAGCAAGGGGTCAGAGACTCCATTACCAGCAAGGGGCCAGGGACCTCCCAAATAACAGAAGGGGCTAGGGACCTCCATATAACAGCAAGGGGTCAGGACCTCCATATAACAGAAGGGGTCAGGGACCCCATATAACAGCAAGGTGTCAGGGACCTCCAAAAAACAGCAAGGGTCAGGGAACCTCCAAATAAACAGCGATGAGTCAGGGACTTCATATAGCAGCAAGGGGGCCAGGGTCGCTCCATAGACTACCACAGGCGTTGTGTTCACACTAGCGCAATTGAATCGCAAAACATGATCCGAAATGCACTAGTGGGGCCAAGCCCTAATAAAGAATTCCAATATGTGGGACAATTTGTTATCGTTTTTTTTAACAGTTTTTAACTTAAGGAGATCCACCCTATATTACCAGAGCCAAACTGTCCCTCACCACCTTCATAAACGCAAGGGGTCAGGGACCTCCATATAACAGCAAGGAGTCAGGGACCTCCATATGACAGCAAGGGGTAGGGACCTCCATATAACAGCAAGGGGTCAGGGACCTCCAAATAACAGCAAGGGGTCAGGGAACTCCATATAACAGCAAGGGGTCAGGTACCTCTATATAACAGCAAGGGGTCAGGGACCTCCAAATAACAGCAAGGGTCAGGGACTCCAAATCAACAGCAAGGGTCAGGGAACTCCAATAAGCACAGGGGTTAGGTACCTCTATTAACAGCAAGGGGTCAGGGACCTCCATATAACAGCAAGGGGTCAGGGACCTCCATATAACAGCAAGGGTCAGGGACCTCCAATAACAGCAAGGGATCAGGGACCTCCATATAAGAGCAAGGGGTCAGGGACTCCATATACAGCAAGGGATCAGGGACCTCCATATGACAGCCAGGGGTCAGGGACCTCCATATAACAGCAAGGGGTCAGGGACCTCATATGACAGCAAGGGGTCAGGGACCTCCATATAACAGCAAGGGGTCAGGGAACTCCATATAACAGCAAGGGTCAGGTACCTCTATATAACAGCAAGGGTTCAGGGACCTCTATATAACAGCAAGGGGTCAGGGACTTCCAATATCAGCAAAGGGTCAGGGACCTCCATATTACAGCAGGTGTCAGGGACCTCCAAAAACAGCAAGGGGTCAGGGACTCCATATAACATTAAGGGGTCAGGGACCTCCAACCTCAAAAACAGCAATGGGTCGGGGATTCCATATAGTAGCAAGGGGTCTGGGACCTCCATATAACAGAAGTGGTCAGGAACCTCCATATAACAGTAAGTGGTCAGGGACCTCCATATAACAGTAAGTGGTCAGGGACCTCCATATAACAGTAAGTGTTCAGGGACCTCCTTATAACAGTAAGTGGTCAGTTCCTGAAGGCGCTGATTGCATTTAGCAATGAGATGTTATTAAAAATGCCCAGGGTAAGGTGTCAAAACAGCACTGTACATGTAAATTGCCTCTCTGACACCTCTTGTTACATCCAGACTTCAAAGGTGTATCCTTTACTATTCAGATGCAGGTAAGTTTTGACCAGGAATTGACAGTTCTGTGCGGGTCATACGTATGCTATTTTGGCGGGTACACGCCATCAAATTTTTCATCCCACTGTCTGTTGCAACTAGCGATTGGTTGGCTGTGAGTGACAAATTACTGTTGGGCAAAAGTAGTGTGGCCGAAAGTTCACCATGACGATCATACAGACCATAGGGGACTGCACATTGGCCGTGATTATCCAACATACCTGGTGTACACCAACCTAAACATTAAACTCACCTCCCAACCGATCCCACCACATTCCAGCAATTTTTCTAGTTTAGTCTGTAGTTTTCCTTTAAATATATATATTGTAATGGTATTGATCCCCTAGTTCATGATGGGAACCTACCTGAATGGCATTGTTGATTAAGTTGAAGGCTCCTTCCCGGGGAACTGTACCCCACAGGCTCTATGGGGGGTAAAACTCATCGTAGGACAATTGTGTGTCTTGATGTTGATTGGAGATTGACTCGTCCCTCCACAGTGGGTAGGAATTGGCCCAATGTTCTGTCCATGAGGACCTGCAACCAAACATGATGTTCACTTATAAAGCAAAAATATTCATTAATTATTCAGCAATATTGGAGGTATTAAAGCTACGGATTCTGTAATCCTTAACTAGCCACGGCAGGGGAGAGGGAGGGGTAGAGAATTCAAGGCATGTGCAGCTGTGTATCTGGGTCAATGACCCACTCTGTAAATCCAGAAACCTTCAGAATTAAAAAAGAGTGTTTCTCCACAAGGCTGCTGATTAAGAGGTAAGAGATACAGATATCTGCTAGCCAGCAGTTACAGATTCACACAGGGTTATTTATTTTAAGTTCACTTCTCCTTTAAATAGTTTGCCTTGTCCCACCTGACAGTTCTTTAAATACATTCTTACTAAATGTCAAAAAGTTAACAGGTGAAAACACTTCAGATGTTTATTTACATCTCTGGTAGCCATATGGAAAGGTCAACCATCACGTAACCTTTATGTCCAAAATTACCTACATGTCCAATACCCTGTTTGTATAAACCAGCTTTGCAATATTATATAATGTCACTTAAAGGGGAACTGGTGGCCAAAAATGACTTTAGGTAAATTGATAGGAATTGCTCCCCTGGGAATTTTTGCAATTTATTCCATTGTTTATTTGCATGTTGTTAAGATATTTACATTTTTGTGTGTTATTATGGCAGCAGCATCACCAGGTCCCCTGCACTTCCTGCCCACTGCGGATACCGTGGGTTACTCAGACTCCTCACCTTCTCTGTCAGGACTTCACACAGCAGAGAGGAGGAGGGAGTCCGTTTCTCCCTCCACCACTGAGGGAGTCGAGGTGTGCTTGCCGCGGCACTTTGCAGGAGAAGCCTTAGGAATGTCACATGTCAGCCTCCACCCATTGACTTTTCTGGTCAGTCATTTTTATATCTTGGGCTGTGGAGCACGTAGGAGGTGGTTGATGGTCGTTTTAAAGGTAGAGGAAAATGGCCTTTCATTTAAACCTTGTTTGAGACCACAGTTCCCCTTTAATGTACGCAACATATAAGGATTCTTATAAAATGGATAAAAATATCTAAATTGCAAGTGCAATTAATATGTTTACATTTTAAAGTCTGTTTTTTTGTGTTATAGTTGCCTTTTAATGTATTAATGTATTTTGCCATTTTAATGTATTATAATGTATAATGGATTTTGCATACAGTATTATAAAATAATAATGTATGCAAAAACAGGCTGTTCTGTCCTGATGGCTTCAAAAGTAAAATGATACATGTCGTGAAAAAAGGGGAACTAAACCCCGAAAATTGGCACAATACTACAAATGGCATTAAAGTAAATGTTACCCCCATGAAGAAATATGTTTACATGCACTGGACACGACTAGGGCGGAATTTCTTATCCCGATAAAGGAGAGTTCCACTTATCTTTTAATTAGACAGCTGATTGCACTCATTCTAGGTGAAGTACATGAGCATGTCTGGACCACCGACTAGGGGTGTGTGTTGGGGAATAAGATTTTTGTCTTACATGGTGAGTTTTCGATGGTAATTACTTTAGATGTTGCCCTTTAAATGAGTTAATCTGGGCACACACATGCATGGTGTGGTTGCCCTTTAAATGAGTTAATCTGGGCAACACACATGCATGGTGTGGTTGCCCTTTAAATGAGTTAATCTGGGCATACACATGCATAGTCTTCAAAAAAGGACAGACAGGAAGGGACTGCAGATTATTCTCAGCCGCAGCTGACTCCCTTTACAGTGAAATGACCGTGGCGAGGGACATTTCCTCCCAATGCCGACAGTGAACGCTCGGAAACGCGCTACACACACAAATGAAAGGGGCAAAGCCATCAGATCCGACGGTACCGCCCCCTTTCTCGTTTGAGTTCACACCCACCTTTACATCTTCCTTTTCCCTAGATATACCTAGTTATATATGTCAGACATTCTACTAATGATATCGATGAGGGCAAAACCCCATTAGCAGCGCATTGTGTGTGTTTCGGTGCATGTGCGCTGCTCTCAAAGCGCATGTCATACACGGACCAAAAATGGTGATCACGCGCCTTCCGATACTGTAGTAATCGCATGGAGTAGGGTCGCTCCAATATACTACCACAGGCGTGTGTTCACACTAGCGCAATTGGATCGCAAAACATGATCCGAAACGCACTAGTGGGGCCAAGGCCTAATAAAGAATTCCAATATGTGGCACAATTTGGTTTTTAACAGTTTTTAACTTTAAGGAGATCCACCCCCTATATTAAACAGTCTGAGGACACAAACTGCTAGGTCAACTCTTGGTTTGTCCTAAATGCTGCTCAGGTTGTCAACACCAGAGCCAAACTGTCCCTCATCCACCTCCATATAACAGCAAGGGGTCAGGGACCTCCATATAACAGCAAGTTGTCTTTTTAAAGGTAAACTACGCCCAATCTATAAGGCATGGTTTACATGTCACATTAATACAGCAAAGTGGGCTCTTACAAAAAACACGCAACTATGCAAAGGTGTAATTACCAGCGAACTGATACAAGTAAATGTCTGGAGATTTACTACAAGTTTGTTGCAGAAAAAAGTGTTTCACAAGTTTATTCACCCAAATATCAACAAAAAGGCAACGTACATTCAAAACTGGGACTGATGGACTGCTGGAAAACTGGGACTGATGGATGGCTGGAAAAACTTGGACGATTGGACTGGCTGATGATAGAAACTGAAGCTGTATGGACTGGCTGAAAACTCGGAAACTGTGGACTGTGCTTGAAAAACTGAAGCTGATGGTCTGCTGGAAACAACTTGGGGCAGATAGAACTGTGCTGAAGGAAACTGGCGGCGGATGGACTGCTGGAACTGGGGCAGATGACTGGCTGGTAAAAACTAGGTGGATGGACTGGCTGTAAAAACACTGGGCATGGATGGTGGCTGGGAACACTGTGAACGATGACTGGCTGGAAAAACTGGGACTGATGGACTGGCTGGGAAACGTGGCAAAGCTCTCTGGCAAATCTCCCGTAATGGGTTTACCAAGAGGCCTGCTGGCTCTGAGGTGAAATCTCACCGCCATATTATTTACGCCAGCCATGGTACTTACTATGTATGAAAGACAATTACGAATATGTACTAATCTATAATACAATATAAATATTATACTATATGAATAAGACCGATAAAATATGATACTAAAGAATATTGTGAAAATAGTAAAATGTGATAAGATAAGATATAAGGGCACAATCTAAGAATATCGAACTAATATGAAGACACTATAAGATATAATACTATATGGATAAGACACTATAAAGATATGGAATCAATAAAGTTAAGTATAAGATATAGATAAGACTATAAATAGTACTAAATATAAGACACTATAAACATGATATGGTTACTATACATATAGTTAAAAACATGATAAGATTGTAAACCTTGTTAAGATGTACAATCATTACCAACGAAATATGATACTAATAGAGACACTATAAGATTCCATTACTATATGATAACACAATATAAGTTATGTGACTATATGATAAATGGTAAGAGATTAATAAATATAATAAGACACCGTAAAATATATACTATATGCAAAAGACATGTAAGATTAACATTTATAGACAATATACCGTACGATATATACTATATGAGAAGACATGGAAGTATATTTTATATTTATAATGAGATAAACCGTAAGATATGATACTTACTAAGAACAATATAATAGCACATGATCCTACTATTCTGCTAAGATGGTCATAGACATTACGCCCTCACGCTAGTTTCTCACACCTTACTATGCACCTAAGGACCCTGACATATCTCCCTCAGGCTAAGAAGTATAATGAATGTATAACTATAAATTGTAATATGATATCAGACAACAATTGATAAGTGTTAAAATATTATGATATAATATAAGAGTATGAATACATTAAGATGATATTCACGTTGACTATAGATATAGTACAGGTATATAGAACGATGATTAGGTATATACACATAAACCGGTTTGATAATAGTTGATATATACATAGATAAGGGATGCTAACTATGATAAGGTATGATATACAGTATAAGGTATTGATCTAACATATGCATAAGTATTATAATACCATAGTATATGATACTATTATTAAGTGGTGTAAGGTTATGATATAACATAGTGGGCATATAATGACATATGATATTTAAGCGTGATAGGATATAAACTATAGATAGAGGTTAATGCTAGTCTAAACTATGATAAGAAATGATATTACATGTGATAAGGTATGAATGATAACATATGATATGGTGGGCGGTATGATTATAAAAAGATAACATACTAACATTAATACTTATGTATGATACTGTAAGTCTAACGTCTAATTACGTAAAAATAACAATTTATAACGAAAGAATATGATTTACATAAGGTAGGTCGATGATTTGCCACTGGTAGTGTAACAGAACAACATTCATTATATCCTACCATCTGACTGGGCAGTATGGCAGCTCACATATATGCATCTTTTTCCTGAGACAGATATAAAAAAAACTGCAAATCCAGGGGTAAACTAGTCTATATCCGTACATCTCCCAGAATTCCAAACATGCATGTTTACAAATGGAATCACTTCTTTTCGATGGATGGTTATTTTTTTGTTATGTTGATCGCGCCGCCTAATTGCATATTTAAGTACAATCACACCACATAATGAAATCTAGGCTGCCTTACTGGTCCATGTCTCTGTGAGTGCATCCTGCCATATTGCGTGGCACATTTATAATAGGGACTCTCTGTTTTTTTTTATTGTAAAATCCAAACACTGTCCAGTAACGTTATACATTATTACAATAATAACATACTAATTATTAAGGATGTCACCCCTCTCTGTTCTACGATCTTAGTAACAGTGCAGGACTGCACCAAACTTTTAATAGGTAGGAATTTTCCCTTTTTCACTTATGTTAACGTGTGTATCTATTTGAGGTTTTGCCAAATTTTTGCTGCTTCCACCTTCATCCACCGACCCTTGATGGCCTATTCCTATAGACGCGTACCACCCTGACGAATCAATCTATTTGTTTTTGTCTGTTTCTCATCAACCCCCCACCTTTCTACCTTTCATAATAACATTATTGCACAGAGGCAAATGAGATGCTGAGCCTACATTCTTTACTTGGAATTCAATCCAAATTGCTGTCATCTCCGGCCTGTTTTATCTACCCACATATATCATGTTGCAGTCCTAGGAGCTGTGCCCCAGCTCTGAAAATTTATCTCAGACAAACGGGGTCCTATCTAAATTACTATTACCCAGAGTCCTTCTTCACCCCTCACACGTAGATACTTCATTAGCAGCGTAGCAAAGTCTGGTAACTAAATGGAAAAAACTCTGGAATGCATGAATGGAAAGTGATATTACAGTGTAAAACTATTCCAACAATCCGTTATAACCCTACCCATAAGTCTAACAGTTATATAGTAACATTATATTGGTGGTTGTATAAAGACATACATCCATCTAGTCCAACCTTTATACCCTACCCATAATGTCTGTATAACATTACATAGTAACATAGTATTTGGAGGTTGTATAAAGCAGAATACGTCCCTCTAATCCAACCTTTATACACTACCCATAATGTCTGTCTAACAGTTTACATAGTAACATAGTATGGAGGTTGTAGAAAGACATACGTCCATCTAGTCCAACCTTTATACCCTACCATAATGTCTGTATAACAGTTACAATAGTAACATAGTTTGGAGGTTGAATAAAGACATCATCCATCTAGTCCAACCTTTATCCACCCTACCCCATAAGTCTATATAACAGTTACTAGTAACTAGTACGTGGAGGTTGTATAAAGAATACGTCCATCTAGTCCAACCTTTATACCTACCCATAATGTCTGTATAAAAGTTACATAGTAACATGTATTGGAGTTTGTTATAAAGACATCCATCCATCTAGTCCAACCTTTATACCAGACCCATAATGTCTGTATAACACAGTTACATAGTAACATAAAATTGGAGTTGTATAAAGACAGAACGTCCATCTATCTAACCTTTATAGCCTACCCATAATGTCTGTAAACAGTTACATAGTAACATAGTATTGGAGGTCTATAAAGACATACGTCCATCTAGTCCAACCTTTATACCCTAGCCATAATGTCTGACAGTTATAGTAACATAGTAATTGGAGGTTTTATAAAGACACTTCATCTAGTCCAACCTTGTACCCTACCAAATTGTCTGTATAACAGTATACATAGTAACATGTATTGGAGGTTCTATAAGACATACGTCCATCTAGTCCAACCTTATACCCTAACCATATGTCTGTATAACAGTTACAAAGTACATAGTATTGGAGGTTGTCTAAAGACTAGTCTATCTAGTCCAACCTTTATACCCTACCCATAATGTCTGTATAACAGTTACAAGTAACATAGTATTGAGGAGGTTGTATAAAGACATATGTCTATCTAGTCCAGCATCTTACCCTACACCATAATGTGTATAACAGTTACAAAGATATAACATAGTATTGGAGGTTCATAAAGCATACGTCCATCTAGTCCAACCTTTATACCCTAACCATAATGTCTGTATAACAGTTACAAAGTAACATAGTATGGAAGGTTTATAAAGACATATGTCTATCTAGTCCAACCTTATACCCTACCCATAATGTCTGTATAACAGTTACAAAGTAACATAGTATTGGAGGTTGTATAAAGACATATGTCCTATCTAGTCCAACCTTTATACCCTACCCATATGTCTGTACAACAGTTACATAGTAACATAGTATTGGAGGGTATTATTAAGACATCACCATTCTAGTCCAACCTGTATACCCTACCATAATGTCTGAAACAGTTACATAGTAACACAGTATTGTGATTGTATAAAGCATACGTCCATCTAGTCCAATCTTTATACCCTCCCATAATGTCTGTATAACAGTACATAGTAACATAGTATGGAGGTTGTATAAAGACATAGTCCCATCTAGTCCCACACTTTATACCCTACCCATAATGTCTGTATAACAGTTGCATAGTAACATTAGTATTTGGAGGTTGTAAAAGACATACATCCATCTAGTCCAACCTTTATACCTACCATACGTCCTGTATCTAACAGTACATACAACATAGTATTGGAGGTTGTATAAAAACCATGAAATCCGTTTTGATATCCTGTTTTCCGCACATGCGCAGGGCAGGGCTAGTGGGGAATGGCAATCTTCCGTGTACTTGCTGGAACTGGGATATTTTAAACTATGTGTTCTTCCCTAGGAGGCACTTCTAAAAGGTGACAAAACACAGAAGGGGGGGGGTGGGGGATTAAATGAAAGGGGCATTTAAAGGGATCAAGACTTTAGAATTTTGCTTTACAGCCCTGATACTCTTCTGGGCAGACATTGTTCAGTGAATTGTCCAATGCCTGTCAAGTTCTCTATAATTACTGAAGTTGTAGTTCACCAACATCAATACTACGTGTGGAATTTCTCCATATTCTTCTAATTGTTTCATTAATAACAGTGATAGAATCAGTCCATATCTGTTCAGCTAAATGATACCCAATAGTTTATTTAATAGTTAACAACAGAAACACAAGAGTCTCTTGTTCTTGGTAATTCTGACTGGGACCTACTTTATAGGGAAGGAATAAGCCAATCGGGTGCCCATATCCAATTGAATAGACCAAGTCGTGTTTACTGAGGCTATTTAAACAGAAAGCCATTGATCCCTGGGCGCAAACAGGGTGGCCGCCCCATTAGTATTCAGGGATGTACTGTGATGGATTAAAGCCCTAACTGCGGGGGCAATTTCTTTTTTACACGGCTTGAGGATAAAAGGGGAACCGTTAGCCTCTTAAGACAATTGCTAGCATGGAGGTACATGAGCTAAGAACACGAATCATTGTCCCCTACACATACAGAGATAGCAGCATTGTACTCGGAGTGATAAAAGACACACATCTATTACACTGGAACCATCATAAACTTGGAAGCAGGAAAAAGATTCCACCTGCTGTTTCCCTTTAAAACATGGGGGGGGGGGGGGGGGATTCCTTTCTAGGTCACAAAGTTAGAGCTGGACAAATTCATTGCACATAAAGGATTGGCTGCTTGCAGATTTCCAGGACATCCAATAAAATGTCCAGAAGTCTGACAATTAGATCAGTGCAGTCTGGTTCAGTATAATTAAATGGGATGACATTAATCGACAGTCTGGGGGCATCGGACTTCCAAGGCTTTGTTTTGACAACACAAGTGAACCCAGAGTTGAGGACCTAGTTAGGTTTTGGTTAAATCCTCACCCCGTGTACTCATTAGGGGAGGTTTTGGGAGGGTTTGTTGCCCTTTAATGAGTTAATCTGGGCACACACAGTGACATGGTGTGGTTGCCCTTTAAATAGTAATCTGGGACACCACATGCATGGTGTGGTTGCCCTTAAATTAGTTAATCTGGGCACACACATGCAATGGTGTGGTTGCCCTTAATGAGTAATCGGGCACACACATGCATGGTGGGTTGCCCTTTAAAGAGTTATCTGGGCACACACATGCATGGTGTGGTGCCCTTTAAATGAGTTAATCTGGGCACCACACATGCATGGTGTGGTTGCCCTTTAAATGATTTAATCGGGCACCAACATGCATGGTGTGGTTGCCTAAATTATATGGGCCACACATGAATGGTGTGGTTGCCCTTTAATGAGTTAATCTGGGCATACACATGCATAGTCTTCAAAAAAGGAAGGACAGGAAGGGACTGCAGATTATTCTCAGCCGCAGCTCTCCCTTTACAGTGAAATGACCGTGGCAGGGACATTTCCTCCCAATGCCGACAGTGACGTCGGAAACGCGCTACACACACAAATGAAAGGGCAAAGCCATCAGATCCGACGGTTAAACCCGCCCCCTTTTCTCGTTTGAGTTCCACAACCCACCTTACATCTTCCTTTTCCCTAGTATATACCTATTATATATGTCAGACATTCTACTAATGATATCGATGAGGGCAAAAAAACCCATTAGCAGCCGCATTGTGTGGTTTCGGTGCATGTGCGCTGCTCTCAAAGGCGCATTATCATACACGGACCAAAAATGGTGATCACGCGCCTTCCGATACTGTAGTAATCGTCATGAGTAGGGTTGCTCCAATATACTACCACAGCGTGTGTTCACACTGCGCAATTGGATGCAAAACATGATCGAAACGCACTAGTGGGGCCAAGGCCTAATAAAGAATTCAATATGTGCACAATTTGGTTTTTAACAGTTTTTAACTTTAGGAGACCACCCCTATATTAAACAGTCTGAGGACACAAACTGACTAGGAGCAACTCTTGGTTTGTCTAAATGCTGCTCAGGTTGTCAACACCAGAGCCAAAATGCTACCCTCAATCACACCTCCATATAACAGCAAGGGGTTCAGGACCTCCATATACAGCAAGGGGTCAGGATCTCCATATAAACAGCAAGGGGGTTCAGGGACCTCCATATAACAGCAAAGGGGTCAGGGAACTCCATTAAAAGCAAGGGGTCAGGGACCTCCATATAACAGCAAGGGGTCAGGATCCCCATATACAGCAAGGGGTCAGGGACCTCCATATAAGTATTCAGAGTACATTTATATCTTCAGCTTTGTAAAATATTGCAGCTTGTGTGGTGACATTACCTGTTATGTATAAGTTTGATTTGAGGACTGGACTGCCATTTTAATTATGGGGTGGATGGAAGTGATATAGACCAGGCAGGGGGACTTAGCATTATGGGATATGTAGTTTGTGGAGCTGATCACCCATTTACTGAGCAGAGCAAATGTGGCAGGTTCCAAGTACTCACCCAATAAAATATCCCCCAGGACTGACCAACCCGTCTGGCTTATTCATGGCTTCATTAATCTTGTGTATTTGTCTGAATTGTAATGAAACTATGTGAACACTTGAAAATAAAAACAACAAAGAGTTAAATTCACTATTTCAGACGTATATGACAAAAACTGTTGTTTTTTTTTAACCTAAAATTGTCACACATTTAAATGGAAGGACAGACACACTTTCTGTATAATGAAAATGATAAATTATGGTGTCGTGATTGATGTCATTGCCTGCGTGATGTCAGTGTCCCTTTTTTTCACAGTGAATTAAAAAGCTTATTTTCTCCAGGCATGTTTATATTGCACGGTAAGTAACATAAACCATGGCCAGAGACCTGATTTTTTTTTTTTACCTCCAAAACACGAACAGCGCTGTATCAATAATTACATTCCTTTTTTATTATTGTGTCACAGCTGTCCAAAAAATCATCCCTTTTTGGAAGTACCACTCCCGCTCTGTTATTATAGTTCAACATCATTGGCTCTGCAAGTGGACACCCCTGTGGTGGAAATTGTTCCTGCATTTATAAAACTTTTTTTTTTTTTTTTTTAAAGAGTTACTAAAGTTTATCAAATAAATTGTGGACCCGGGACACCTTTAATGCTGTGTCCTGTGAAGGTTAGTTGGCTAAAAAGGTCACGATTAATTTACTTATTTCTGCTAAAATCCACCTTCTCCCCTTTAAACTTACCTCCTCCCAGGGTAAGAGCGGAGACGAGATTTGTTTGTAAGGTTACCCATTTTTTTTTTGACATAGGGGCACCTAGGCAAAAGAAACTTAGGTGCCCAGGTTCTCCTGGGATCTCCCTGTCAGCTTGACTTTGTGGAGATCTGTCTCATGGATCATGCTGATGTAATTGTAACACATGGTATCTAGTACAGAGCCTGAAACTGGGATACATGTTTCAAATGAACGAATGGTTAGAACTGCTCTCCTTGTCCTGCTGCTGTATTTGTAACATTGTACTATACGGAGGCCTGACTTGGATACAAGGTTACAAATGAAACTGAATGGTTAGATTGCTTCTCCTTGTTCTGCTGTAATAAACAGTGTATCTAGTCGGAGCTGAACTTGATACAATGTTACAAATGAATGAATTGTGTAGAACGGCTCTCCTTGGCTGCTGTAATTTTGTAACATTGTATCTAGTACAGAGCTGAACTTGGATACAATGTACAATGCACTGAATGCAGTTAGAAATGCTCGCCTTGGTTAATGCTGTAATTAAAACAGTGTATCTAGTACAGAGCCTGAACTTGGATACATGTTACAAAAGGAACTTGGATTAAAGTACAAATGAACCTGAAACTGCCGTATCTTTGTGGTGGACTAGGGTTGATCCATTGTTGTGTGTTAGCATCTGTAAAGATGGATCTAGTACAGAGCCTCGAAACTTGTCATCTGTAACCATTGTATCTAGTTACAGAAGCCTGAAACTTGTCCACATGTACACTGTATATAGTACAGAGCCTGAAACTTGTCCCATGTAACACTGTATTAGTACAGAGCGAACTTTCATCGTACCAATGTATTCTAGTGTCAGAGCCTGAACTTGTCATCTGTAACTTGTATCTAGACACCAACTACAGAGCCTGACTTGTCATCTGTAACCACTGTATCTAGTACAGAGCCTGAACTTGTAATCTGTAATATTGATCTAGTAAGGCCTGAACTTGTCAATCTGTAACATTTGTATCTAGTACAAGAACATTGGATACAAGGTTGCCAAATGAACTGAACGTGAAGGGAGGGGGAGGATGAGCCAGATAATAGGACTGAGGAAAACAGTTCAAAGGGACAAGTAAAAGCTGCTGGCATTATACACAGATGACCCTGTGACTGCAGGCCCTGAGATCCTCACCTGCCTCTTTATTCCATTCACCCAAACTCTCCAATTAGAACTAAAGGTGCCCATACAATATTTAGACATTTTTTGGGGCGGGGGGTGATCCTCAAACTGCGGCTCCCATGTTTGAAACTACAACTCCCAGCATTCCTTATTTAATAATGGGAGGATTGGATGATGGGCGTTGTATTTGCAAAACATCTGGAGAAGCTGTAGTTTGCCCTTCGTGGTTTAGGGTACACAAGATGGTTAGAAATTTGTCTCGTAGGTTCTTTAAAAGCAGATGGCAGTTGCTGTGGCAAAGGTGACCAGAAACGCAGCCCCTTTTGGTAGTGGGGCTCGCCTTAATGAGGAAAGGCAAGTGATATATAATTTTGTGGAGTCTATTCGGATTCAGAAGCCCATTCAATGTGGTTACCAAGACACATAATGATGTTTATACTGACAGGGGGCTTAAACCAGATAACCTGTTGGCCTGTTTGTATCAAAACTGGGTCCCTGCAGTACATCCATCCCCCTGTGACTGAAGACAAAATGATGACTAAGGGTAGATCTGTAACAGAGACGGGGCAGGTTAAACACTAATGATAACATTAAAATATGGTGTTGTTATGGGTTCACAAGGGTGAAAATGCACTATGGGAGAGGCGATTAGAATGTTTTTAGAGAAATGTCTGGTCAATGTCGAGAGAATTCTTACCATATGATGTTAGAACGAAATGCCCATTAAATTTAAATAATCAATAAAAAATACATATATAATAACAATTAAATGGAATTTAGATGAAAAAGTAATGGTTATTCTAATAGACCACACAAGGCAAGAGAGAGAGGCAGACAAATACAAAGCGTTGAAAGAGAGAAATAGAAACGCATTCACTCAAGAGCTGCCATGAAAATTTCCTAAAGGTCTTTCTTTTGGTTGGGGTTACACCACCAGGGACTTGTTGTCACGACCGGCGTTCGTTATGAAACGAGCGCTCGGCAGGACAACGTCTATCAGTTAGCGGCGGCAATAGGGCCATGGCCAAACAGGTTGTCGTGACCGATCGTTGCGGTCTCATAGGGAACGCTATGATCGGCCGTGACTTACACAACGCGTCTGATTGCCGTTCAAGGCCTCGGTCGGCGGATCTGCGAAAGTGGCACACTTTCAGAAGGACTCGGCCAATGGCCGAAAAAAAAAATTCTGCCCGTGTGTACCCAGCATTAGGAGCTCCTTCACAATAGAAAGGAACTCAACGGATGTGGTGATTTATGGCGTTAGCCTAGTTTTTCACGTTTGCGCATGCAATTTCGCTAATGTCAATGAGAAAAACCCCATGCGCAAACGCGAAAAAAAACCTCTTGAGCGCAAAATGGAAACAACCGCTCAATCACATGGCATCGCAAAAATCGCCGGAATTTCATGTTCCCGCGATTTCCAGTTAGCAAACAATCGTGTGCGCGAAAAACTCACTAGTGTTGCATAGCCCCCCTTATGAGACTAGTTGACACGTTAAGCTTCAAAACTTGCACCTATTACTATATAATCCTCAAGCAAAGCAATCTATTTGTAATCATCTACCACAGGATGGGTTTGTTAGCATTGGTGCTACACATCTAGACAAACTGATACACACAGAGATCAGACAAAGAAGTCAACGTGTTGTAAACAGGAGAGCAGAGGGAGAAATCCTGTATTGTAGTTGGGCTGCACATGGAAATTATGCTGACACTGCTGATGTTATTTAAAGGTCCTTTTGTTACACTGACGATGAGCATTATGGGGGAGCTGCTGCATCGACCATCTGAATTCCTCTGTATGAACTGTAACTCTGCCCTGATGTGATTGTAATTATGTTTACTGTTCACATCATAGAAAACTGCACAAGGCATTTATTTATGGGATATGGACATTTAAGGTGTACAGATGTGTACACACATGGATAGCGTCACGTGATACGTTTATTGGACTATTAGAGGAAGATTGTTTCTGAGAAGATGGACAGACATGTCAAGGTGTCTGGATGTGTACACACAGGGAAAGCGTCACGTGATATGGTTATTGGATATGAGAGGAAGAAGTTCCGAGGACAGATGGACAGACATGGTAAGGTTGTCTGGATGTGTACACACAGGATAGCGTCACAGGGTTTTCTGGTTATGGGAATATTAGAGGAAGGAGTTCCGAGACCAGATGACGACATTTAAGGTGTCTGGATGTGATACACACTTGGAATTCGTCGCGATGATAGGGGTTATTGGAATATTAGAGGAGATGTTCCCAGAAGATGGACAGGACATTTAAGGTTCCTGGATGTGTACCACACATGGATAGAGTCCACGGGTACGCGGTATTGAATATTAGAGGAGATTGTTCCAAGAACAGATGGACAGACATTTAGGTTCGGGATGTGTACAACCTGGATAGCTTCACAAGGGTTCGGTTATTGGAATATTAGGGAAGGATTGTTCAAAGACAGATGGAAGACATTTAAGGTTCCTGGATGTGTACACAGTGGATAGGTCACAGGGTTCCAGTTATTGGAATATTAGAGGAAGATTGTTACAAACAGATGGACGACAGTAGGTGTTGGGATAGTGTACACACACGGAGATAGCGTCACGTGATACAGTTACGGGAATATTAGGAAAATTGTGCGGAGCCAGGAGGAAAAATCTCCCCTGGATTTGTTGTCTGTTATTTCCGAGACTGGACGGACATTTTGGAGTATTTAAGATAAACTGATAGTTCTTGATAATGTTCAAATAAGTTCAAACAAGGGTACTCCAGATTTGTAGTAGCCGGAAACATGGGCGGAGATGGCTTACACACCGGCTCCACCATACGGGATACCGTGAAACCACAATATAAGAAATAGATGTAGCATATGATGACACAGAAAACTAGAGCGGTGCAAAAAAAAGAAAGCTTTATTTAAGAAACATGCGTGTACGTTGTCCTTTCTCAAGCTCTAGTCAGTGCCATCATGTGCACACCTATTACATGTGGTTTAGTCTTGAACCATGTCCCAACATGGGAAAAACACAGCTGCAATCTTGAATAAAATCTTGGCACACAACAATTCATTTTTGCCATCACCACTGGAAGACCGTTCCATACGCTGTACGTTCTCACAGTGAAAACACTTTCCCAACTCTCTTTATGTATTCAATACCAGTACTTGTAAATTCCTTGTTGGTAGCAACTCAGCCAGCTTTTATTAAAACGACCAATGAAACTGAAACAACGTCCACTGGAAGACAGTTCCAAGCTTTACCGTGCTCACAGTGACAAAACCTTCCCAAACTCTACTTTATGTATCAATCCAGTAACTTGTAACATTTCTTGTTTGTTAGAAATCAGCCAGCTTTTTATTAAACTGACCAATGAACTTGCCCATAACAACGTCCACTGGAAGACGTTTCCATAGCTTTACCGTTCTACAGACTGAAAACCCTTTCCCAACTCTAATTTAGGTATCAATAACCAGTAAAGTGTACATTCCTTGTGTAGAAACTCATCCAGCTTTTATAAACTGACCAATGAACCTGCTACAACATCCACTGGAGACAGTAGCCATAGCTTACGTTATCACAGTGAAAAACCCCTTTCCACTACTTAGTATCAATCCAAGAGTAACTTGTAAACATTCATTGGGTAGAACTCATCCAGTTTTTATCAAACTGACCATGAACCTGCCATAACAACGTCCACGGAAGACAGTTTCCATGCCTTACGTGCTCAATGACAAACCCTTTCCAACTATACTGTATATATCAATCCCAGTAACTTGGACATTCTTGTTTGTAGAACTCATCCAGCTTTTTATTAAAAGGACAATGAACCTGCCATAACAACGCACGTGGTGGAGGAAGTTGCGAATATTGGCTTTAGTTCCTCACAGTGACAAACATTTCCCACTCTAAGTTATATATCAATCCCAGTAACTTGTAATATTCCTTGTTTTGTAGAAACTCATCCAGCTTTTTATTAACTGACCATGAACCTGCCATAAACAACGTCCACTAGGAAGACCAGTTCCATAGCTTACCGTTATCACAGGACCAAACCCTTTCCCAAACTCTACTTTATGTATCAATAACAGTACTTGTAAAATCTTGTTTGCAGAAGAAAACTCATCCAGCTTTTTACTAAATGACAATGAACCTGCCATAACAACGTCCACTGAAGACAGTTCCATAGATTTCCGTTCTCACAGTGAACAAACCTTTCCCAACTCTACTTTATGTACAATACCAGTAACTTGTAACATTCTGTTTGTAGAAACCTCATCCAGCTTTTTATTAAATGACAATGAACCTGCCATAACAACGTTCCAATGGAAAGGACAGTCCATAGCTTTACCGTCTCACAGTGACAAAACCCTTCCCCAACTCTACTTTATGTATCAATCCTAGTAACTTGTAACTTACTTGTTTGTAGAAAATCATCCGCTTTTATTAAACGACCCAATGAACCTGCAAACAATGTCCATGAAGACAGTCCCTAGCTTTTACATTCTAACAGTGACAAACCCTTTCCCAACTCTACTTTATGCTATCAATACCAGTACTGTAACATTCCTTGTTTGCAGAAACGCATACCCCGCCTTTTTATTAAATGGACCAATGAAAACTGCCATAACAATGTCCACTGGAAGACAGTTCAATAGCCTTTACCGTTCTCACAGTGACAAACCCTTTCCAAACTCTTACTTTATGTATCAATCCCAGATAGCTTGTACATTCTTGTTTGTAGAAACTCATCCAGTTTTTATTAAAACTGACCAATGCACCTGCAATTACAAGTCCCTGGAAGGACAGTTTCCATCAGGCTTTACCATTTCTAACAGTGAAAAACCCTTTCCCAACTCTACTTTCTGTATCACTACCAGTAAACTTGTAAAAGTCCTTGTTTGCCAGAACTATCCAGCTTTTATAAATTGACCAATGACCTGCCATAAGAACGTCCACTGGAAGACAGTTCCATAGCTTTACCTTTCTCCCACCGTGACAAAACCTTTCCAACTCTACTCTAGATCAATACCAGTAACTTGTAAAAAATCGTTTTAGAAACTATCCAGCTTTTATTAAACGAACAATGAAACGCCCATAAAAACCGTTCCACTGGAAGACAGTTCCTCGCTTTACCGGTCTACAGTGACAAACCTTTCTGAGATTGAAGCCTGAACCTTTTTTAATCAAGGTCTTAAGGGATGTCCTCGTGTCCTTGACATGGTTCTATGGTGAACAATGCCCAGATAGTTTATTGTTGGCCAGGTTAAATGTTATTATACACAGTAATCATATCCCCAGGCAGCGCGTTATCCAGCTACATAATTGTAACTTTCCACTCTTCATATTCAAAGCTCCCCCATACTCTTCAATTTTAAATACCCATAAGAAATTATATTAGGGAGAATGTTCAAACTCCTGACTCCACAGCTGGAGTGACTCCCCTTTGTCCAGTGCAGAGCATATGCTCCAAATTGAACTAAAAGGACAAGTCCTGCCTCAAAAAAAACTGTACAAAGTTTGTTGAAATACTCCCACAAAAACCTGACTTTCTTTACTACTCCTTACAGCACCTTTCATCCGGGCCTGCCACGGTTGAGGAATTAGAAATACCGAACCAAGATCCCTCTCTGAATGTCCCTCCTCTCCTCTCCTCCTGTCGCAGGAGCAGCAGCATGCTTGTAACCGCTGATCAGTAATGCAGTCAGTCATGGCCATGACGGTCACCGTCGTAGCTTATCACCGACCATTACCAGCAGCAGAGAGGAGGCTGGCGAGGGATCGCAGTTGTTGTAGCTTTAATTCCTCGGCGTGCGGAGCATCTAAGTTAGTAAGAATGAACAAAAGTGGGGATTTGGTGGGGGGGGGGTTATTGCTTCAAACTATGTAAATTTGGGGGGGGGGGTTATCCTGGGCAGAGGCTGATTACATGACTACCACGGCTGGTGAATGAATGAATGAAAGCGGAGTTTTCTAAACCTGGCTGAACATTGTTCTTTTACTAGAGATGTTCATCTAAAAGTTCGCTCCACACAAGGACTTTTTTTTTACCCAACTTATTCGGAGACCACAGTTGCCCTTTGGAATTAAAAAGCAAGTTGGGAGGGTTCCCAGACGATTCCGGTTTCAGTTGCCTAATTATTTATAGGAATGTATTCATGGTTAAAAAGGTGCCAACATTTTATATAAGTTTTAATCGGATTTACGTTCAGTAATCTTTGGTCTAGACACAAAAATCCTGTGATGAGATTTACTGCCCACAGTTGGCAGCGACATCAATATCCGACTATTTTGTGGTAATAGAACCATTAAATAACTTAAGAAAAACATGTCTCAACTTCCGGAGGACTTGGACGTTGTCTGGGATCTATCATGGCCGACCTCGTTAGCGGTTTGTCATGAGCTGATAATAATGAGATTTAAGGGTTTCATACGTTGATAAAATCTAAACTAAATAAACCAAGAGTACATGACAATAGATACAGTAATCAACAACATAAGGGGTACAATAAGGTTCAAGTTAAAAAAATCCATCTGTTTCAATAGATTAACAATTGATTAACCTTTGTAACAGTGATGACCAGAAAATGGTCTTACCTCTGCAGGGAAGTCTCCCCATCAGAACAATTGCTCTGACCCAGCGTGGCTGAGGTGGTGCTTCACCAGTGCAGATGGGAGCTGGGCGCTTTGTAAGTTCTTTGGGAACCCTCAGGTTTCATGAGGAGGGCAGGGAGGAGTGAACTGGAAAATAAACAAGAAGGAAAATCCTGGAAGACCTGAATTAGATACTGGAGACTTCCATTGGTTTTAATAAACTATTGTGATTTTTCGATTAAGAAGAAACAGTTTGTGCTTAAAGGTAAACTAGCCCAATCTATAAGCATGGTTTAATTGTCACATTAATACAGCAAGTGGGGCTCATTACAAAACACGCACTATCATGGTAGGTGTATACCAGCGAACTGATACAGTTAATGTCTGAGAGATTTACTAACAAGTTTGTTGCAGAAAAAAAGTGTTTAAAGTTATTCACCCAAAATACAAGCAAAAGGAACGAAAAATGGGGCTAACTGTGAACAACTGGGACTGATGGCTGGCTGGAAAACTGGGGACTGATGGACTGGCGGAACTGTAAACTGAAGCTGATGGGACTGGCTGGAAAACTGAAAGCTGATGGACTGGCTGGAAAGGATGAACTGATGAAAATGAGCTTGGCTGCTGGAAAACTGGGGCAGATAGACTGGCTGGAAGAAACTGGGGGCGGACGAACTGGCTGGAAACTGGGGGGCAGATGGACTGGCTGGAAAATAGGGTGGATGGACTGCTGGAAAACTAAGGGCTGGATGGAACTGGCTGGGAAAACTGGGAACGATGGACATGGCTGGAAAAACTGGGGACTGATGGATGTCTGGAAACTGGCAGCTCTCGGGGCAAATCTCCCGTATGGGATTTACACAGAGGCTGCGTGGCTCTGGTGAAATCTCAACATCAGCGCATTAAGTATTTACGCCAGCTATGGGTGTACCTTATGATATGAAAGGATATACAGTATATAGGATAAATACTATATGATAAGACAATATAAGATTGATCTATATGATAGACACGATAAAATATGATACTAAATGAAATATGTGAAAGATAAAAGATATAAGATGTGATAAGATAAGATATAAGGCACAGATATTAAGATATGATACTATATGACAAACACTATAAGATATAATACTATATGATAAGACACTATAAGATATGATACTATATGATAAGACGCTAAAGAGATAATACTATATGATAAGACGCTATAAGATATGGTTATATGATAAGCACATATAAGACATGATACGATACTGTTAAAAAAACTGTAAGATATGATACTATATATGGACACGATAAGATATGATACTATATAAGACACTATAAGATATCATACTATATGATAACACAATTAAGTTATGTTACTATATGATAAAGAAATGGTAAGAGTTATTATACATATAATAAGAACCCCGTAAAATATGATACTATATCAACAAGACATGGTAAGATAACATTATATAACAATATACCGTAAGATATGATACTATATGAGAAGACATGGTAAGATATGATATTATATAATGAGATACCGTAAGATATGATACTATATAAGAAATAAAGATTGATTACTATATTGATAAGATGGTAAGATATTAATATATATGATAAGACAATATAAGATATGATACTTTATTATAAGACACAATAAGATATGATAATATATAGGTATGATATTAATGATAAAGTATGATATAATATGTGATAGGTATGATATAACATATGATTAGGTATATACACACAAATGATAAAAGATGATATAACATATGATAAGGCATGATCTAACATATGAAAGGTATGTATAATATAAGGTATGGATATAACATATGCATAAGATATGATATAACATTTGATTAGGCAGATCTAACGTTGATAAGGTATGATATAACATAGGGATGATAAACATATGATAAGGTATGATATAACGTGATAGATATGATTAACATGATAAGGGTTGTGCTATAACATATGATAAGATATGATATTAATGTGATAAGGTATGATATAACATATGATAAGGATGATATAAAATATGATAAGTATAATATTATATGTGATAAGATGTACTAACATGTAAGGTGTGCTAAACATGATGAAGATATGATATTACATGTTGTAAAGGTATGATATAACATGATAAGGTATGATATAACATATGATAAGATAGATATTACATGTGATAGGTATCATATAAGATATGATCTTGGTGCTGCCATGGTAATGATATGTAACAGAAACACCAACTACACACTATACATTTATCTGGACACCTACCACTGCCATGTACTGAGGTTAGCAGTTATGGCAGCTCCATATATCATCGTTTTTGTAGACATATATATAAAAAAAAACGCAAATCAGGGGAACCTAGTCTATCCGTACATCTCCCAGAATTCCATGATGTTTACAAATGGGAAATCACTTCTTTTTCGATGGATGGTTATTGCTTTGTTATTTTATCGCCGCTTGACATATTTAGTATCACACAACATAATGAAAATCTAGGCTGCATTCTGTCAGGTCTCTGTGAGTGCTCCTGCCATATGCGTGACATTTATGAAATAGGGACTCTCTGTTTTTTTTTATGTAAATCCCAACGTCCAGTAACGTTATACATATTTATACAATATACATAAAATATTAATGGAATGGACCTCTCTGTTCTACGTTAGTAACAGCGCGGACTGCACCAACTTTTAAATAGGTAGGAATTTCTTATGTTAACTGTATCTGAGAGGGTTTTGCCAAATTTTGCTGCTTCCACCTCTATCCAGACCCTTATGGCCTCTTCATAGACCGTACCACCCTGCAATCTCTATTTGTTTTGTCTGTTTCTCATCAACCCCCACCTTTCTACCTTTCCTAATAACATTTATTTGCACAGGAGCAATGAGATGCTGAGCCTCATTCTTTACATGTGGAATTCATCCAAATGCTTTCATCTCCGGCCTGTTTTATCTACCCACATATATCTGTCAGTCCTACGGAGCTGTCCCAGCTTGAAAATATTATCTCAGACAAACCGGGGTCCTATCTAAATTACTATTACCAGAGTCCTTCTTCACCCCTCACACGTAGATTAACTTCATTAGCAGCTTAGCAAAGTCTGGTACTAAATGGAAAAACTTTCGGAATGCATGAATGGAAGTGATGTACAGTGTAAAACTATTCCAACCTTTATACCCTACCATAATGTCTAACAGTTAATAGTACATAGTATTGGTGGTTGTATAAAGACATACATCCATCTAGTCCACTTTATACCCTACCATAATGTCTGTATAACAGTTACATAGTAACATAGTATTGGAGGTTGTATAAAGACATACGTCCATCTAATCCAACCTTTATACACTACCCATAATGTCTGTCTAACAGTACATAGAACATAGTATTGGAGGTTGTATAAAGCATACGTCATCTAGTCCACCTTTATACCCACCATAATGTCTGTATAACATACATAGAACATAGTATTGGAGGTTGAATAAAGACATCCATCCATCTAGTCCAACCTTTATACCCTACCCATAATGTCTATATAACAGTTACATAGTAACATAGTATTGGAGGTTGATAAAGACATACGTCCATCTAGTCCAACCTTTATACCTACCCATAATGTCTGTTAACAGTTACATAGTAACATAGTATTGGAGTTTGTATAAAAGACATCATCCATTTAGTCCAACCTTTATACCTACCCATAATGTCTGTATACCAGTTCATAGTAACATAAAATTGGAGGTGTGTATAAAGACATACGTCCATCTAGTCTAACCTTTATAGCCTACCATAATGTCTGTATAACAGTTACATAGTAACATAGTATTGGAGGTCTATAAAGACATACGTCCATCTAGTCCAACCTTATACCCTAGCCATAATGTCTGACAGTTATATAAACTAGTATTGAGGTTTTATAAAGACATACGTATCTAGTCCAACCTTTGTACCCACCATAATGGCTGTATAACAGTTACATGTAACATAGTATGGAGGTTTATAAAAGAAATACGTCCACTTAGTCCAACCTTTATACCCAACCATAATGTCTGTATAACAGTTACAAAGTAACATAGTATTGGAGGTTGTATAAAGACATATGTCTATTAGTCCAACCTTTATACTACCCCATAATGTCTGTATAACAGTTACAAAGTAACATAGTATTGGGAGGTTGTATAAGACATATCTATCTAGTCCCATTTATACCCTACCCATAATGTCTGTTAAACAGTACCAAGTAACATAGTATTGGAGGTCTATAAAGACATACGTCCATCTAGTCCAACCTTTATACCCTAACCATAATGTCTGTATAACAGTTACAAAGAACATAGTATTGGAGGTTGTTAAAGACAATGCTATCTAGCCAACCCTTATACCCTACCCATAATGTTGTATAACAGTTACAAAGTAACATAGTATTGGAGGTTGTATAAAGACATATGTCTATCTAGTCCAACCTTTATACCCTACCCATAATGTCTGTACAACAGTTTTACATAGTAACATAGTATTGGAGGTTGTATTAAGACATCATCCATCTAGTCCACCTGTATACCCTACCCATAATGTCTGTATAACAGTTACATAGTAACACGTATGGTGGATTGTATAAAGACATACGTCCATCTAGTCCAATCTTTATACCCTACCCATAATGTCTGTATAACAGTTACATAGTAACATAGTATTGGAGGTTGTATAAAGACATTCGTCCATCTAGTCCAACCTTTATACCCTACCCATAATGTCTGTTAAACAGTTGCATAGTAACATAGTTGGAGGTTTAAAGACATACATCCATCTAGTCCAACCTTTATACCCTACCCATAAGTCTGTTCTAACAGTTACTAGCAACAAGTATTGGAGGTTGTATAAAACCTATGAAATCTGTTTGATATCCTGTTTTCGCACATGCGCAGGCAGGGCAGTGTGGGAAATGGCAATCTTCCTGTACTTGTGGAACTGGGATATTTTAAACTATTTGTTCTTCCTAGGAGGCACTTCTAAAAGGTGACAAAAAGCAAGAAGGGAGGGGGTGGGGATTAAATGAAAGGGGCATTTAGGGATCATAGACTTTAGAATTTTGCTTTACAGTCCCTAGACTCTTCTGGGCAGACATTGTTCAGTGAATTGCCAAGTGCTGTCAAGTTCTCTAAGATTACTGAATGTTGTAGTTCACCAACATCAATACTACGGTGGAATTTCTCCATATTCCTTCTAATTGTTTCATTAATAACAGTGATAGAATCAGTCCATATCTGTTCAGCTAAATGATCCCAATAGTTTATTTAATAGTTAACAAACAGAAACACAAGAGTCCTTGTTCTTGGTAATTCTGACTGGGACACTTTATAGGGAAGGAATAAGCCAATCGGTGCCCAGTATCCAATTGATAGACCAAGTCTGTGTTACTGACGGCTATAAACAGAAGCCATTGATCCCTGGGCGCAATCAGGGTGCCGCCCATTAGTATTCAGGGGATGTACTGTGGATGGATTAAAGCCCTACTGCGGGGGCAATTTCTTTTACGGCCTTGAGGATAAAAGGGAACCGTTAGCCTCTAAGACAATTGCTAGCAATGGAGGTAATGAGCTAAGAACACGAATCATGTGCCCTACACAATACAGAGATGCAGCATGTTACTCGGAGTGATAAAGACACACATCATTAACTGGAACCATCTAAACTGGGAAAGCAGGAAAAAAGATTCCCTGCTGTTTCCCTTTAAACAGGGGGGGGGGGGGGGATTCCTGTCTAGGTCAAAATTTAGAGTGGACAATTCATTGCATAAAAGGATTGGTGCTTCAGATTTCCAGGACAATCAATAAAATGTCCAGAAGTCTGATCAATAGATCAGTGCAGTCTGGTTCGGTAATAAATGGGATGACATTAATCGACAGTTCGGGGGCAAGACCAAGGCACAACACACCCACAAGAGACGATAGTGACCACAAGAATATTCAAATGAAAAACGGGACCACACATCCATCCATAGAACTCGCACATCCCCAATTATATCAACACACAGTGCATTTTCCCATATACTCAATAATGCCCAATCATTGAACACAGCGCATGGACTTCCAAGGCTTTGTTTTGACAACACAAGTGACCCAGATGGGACCTAGTGGTTTGGTTTAAATCCGCACCTCTGTACTATTGGGGAGGTTTGGAGGGTTTTGCCCTTTAAATGAGTTAATCTGGGCACACACATGCATGGTGTGGTTGCCCTTAAATGAGTAATCTGGGCACACACATGCATGGTGTGGTTGCTTTAAATAGTTAATCTGGGCACACACATGCTTGTGTGGTGCCCTTTAAGATATGGGCACACACATGCATGTGTGGTTGCCCTTTAAATGGTTAATCTGGGCACACATGCACTGGTGTGGTTCCCTTTAAATGAGTTAATCTGGGCACACACATGCATGGTGTGGTTGCCCTTTAAATGAGTAATCTGGGCACACACAGCATGGTGTGGCCTTAAATGATTAATCTGGCACACACATGCTGGTGTGGTTGCCTTTAATGAGTTAACGGGCATTAACATGATAGTCTTCAAAAAAGGACAGAAAGGAAGGGACTGCAGATTATTCTCAGCCGCAGCTGACTCCCTTTACAGTGAAATGACCGTGGCGAGGGACATTTCCTCCCATGCCGACAGTGAACGCTCGGAAACGCGCACACACACAAATGAAAGGGCAAAGCCATCAGATCCGACGGTACCGCCCCTTTCTCGTTTGAGTTCACAACCACCTTTAATCTTCCTTTCCCTAGATATACCTAGTTATATATGTCAGACTTCTACTAATGATATCGATGAGGGCAAAAACCCCATTAGCAGCGCATTGTGTGTGTTTCGGTGCATGTGCGCTGCTCTCAAAGCGCATGTCAATCACGGACCAAAAAATGGTGATCACGCGCCTTCCGATACTGTAGTAATCGCATGGAGTAGGGTCGCTCCAATAACTACCACAGGCGTGTGTTCACACTAGCGCAATTGATCGCAAAAACATGATCCGAAACGCACTAGTGGGGCCAAGGCCTAATAAAGAATTCCAATATGTGGGCAATTTGGTTTTTAACAGTTTTTAACTTTAAGGAGATCCACCCCCTATATTAAACAGTCTGGGACACAAACTGCAGGTCAACTTGGTTTGTCTAAATGCTGCTCAGGTTGTCAACACCAGAGCCAAACTGTCCCTCATCCACCTCCATATAACAGCAAGGGGTCAGGGACCTCCATATAACAGCAAGGGGTCAGGATCTCCATATAACAGCAAGGGGTCAGGGACCTCCATATAACAGCAGGGGCAGGGCCTCCATAAACAGCAAGGGGTCAGGGACCTCCATATAACAGCAAGGGGTCAGGATCTCATATAACAGCAAGGGGTCAGGGACCTCCATATAACAGCAAGGGGTCAGGGCACTCCAATAACAGCAAGGGTCAGGGACCTCCTATAACAGCAAGGGGCAGGACTCCATATAACAGCAAGGGGTCAGGGACCTCCATATAACAGCAAGGGGTCAGGGACCTCCATATAACAGCAAGGGGTCAGGGACTCCATATAACGCAAGGGGTCAGGGACCTCCATAACAGCAAGGGGCCAGGGACCTCCATATAACAGCAAGGGGTCAGGGACCTCCATATACAGCAAGGGGTCAGGGACCTCCATATAAAGCAGGGTCGGGACCTCCAATAACAGCAAGGGGTCAGGGACCTCCATATACAGCAAGGGGTCCGGGACCTCATATAAAAGCAAGGGTAGGACTCACATAAAAGCAAGGGGTCAGGGACCTCCATATAACAGCAAGGGGTCAGGGACCTCCAATACCGCAAGGGGTCAGGGACCTCCATATAAAAGCAGGGGTCAGGGACCTCAAATACGCAGGGTCAGGGAACTCCATAAAGCAAGGGTCGGGACCTCCAAATAACAGCAAGGGGTCAGGGAAACTCCCTATAACAGCAACGGGGTCAGGGAACTCCAATAACAGCAAGGGGTCAGGACCCTAATTTACAGAAGGGGTCAGGGACTCCAAATACAGCAAGGGGTCAGGGACCTCCATATAACAGCAAGGGTCAGGTACCTCATATAACAGCAAGGGGTCAGGGACTTCCATATACCAGCAAGGGTCAGGGAACTCCACATAACAGCAAGGGGTCAGGGACCTCCATATAAACACCAAGGGGTCAGGGACCTCAAAATAACAGAAGGGGGTCAGGGACCCCATAAACAGACAAGGGGTCAGGGACCTCAATGTACCAGCAATAGGTCAGGGACTTCCATATAGCAGCAAGGGGTCAGGGACTCCAAATAAAAGCAAAGGGGTCAGGGACCTCCAAAAAACAGCAATAGGTCAGGGACTTTCATATACAGGCAGGGTCAGGGACCTCAAAATAACAGCAAGGTCCCTGACCCCTTGCTGTTATTTGGAGGTCCCTGACCCCTTGCTGTATATGGAAGTCCCTGACCTATTGCTGTTTTTGGAGGTCCCTGACCCCTTGCTTTTATTTGGAGGTCCCTGACCCCTTGCTGCTATATGGAAGTCCCTGACCTATTGCTGGTACATGGAGGTCCCTGACCCCTTGCTGTTATATGGAGGTCCCTGACCCCT